>APFE031744058.1:280630-309219 GCA_000404065.3 Pinus taeda | reverse complement strand
GCCATGAAAAATGCTTTATGATGTTTACTGAAGGTATTGTTTTAGGACATCATATTTCAGGGGATGGGATTAAAGTTGATAGATCAAAAGTTGAAGTCATCTCCAAGTTGCCTATTCTAAATTGTCAAAGATATGTTAGAAGTTTTCTAGGATTTACTGGATATTATAGAATATTTATAGACAAATTCACCAAAATAGCATCTCCACTCTTCAAATTGCTTATAAAAGACTGTGAATTCAAATGGGGTCCTGATTGTCAATTAACGTTTGAAACTTTGAAAATGAGAATATCTGAAGCGCTTATCTTGAGAGGACCAAACTAGAAACTTCCTTTCCATATTTCTATAGATGCTTAAGATACAGCTCTAGGGGTTGTGTTGGGACAAAAAGATTTAGTCCCTTATGCCATTTACTATACCAATAAAAATTTAACTCTCACTGAGTTGAACTATACTGTAACTAAAAACGAGTGCTTAGTTGTTGTTCATGCAATCAATAAGTTTAGACATTATATAATAGGCTATGAAACTTTTATTCATATTGATCATTCTGTGATTAGATATCTAATGAACAAACCTGTTACTAATGGCAGAGTTACAAGGTGGCTCCTACTTTTATAGGAATTCAATATTACTGTGTTGGATAGACCAGGGAAACAAAATACAGTAGTTGATTTCTTGTCTATGATCTAGAATACTAAAGAAGATTCTCCTATAGAGGATAAGTTTCATGATGAATACTTATTTGCAGTAACTAATAAGACCCCTTAGTATGCAGATATTGCTAACTATTTGGTTACAGGGAAACTACCTCCACATCTATTTCCTAGTGAAAGAAGAAAGATTATTCAGGAGAGTTCAAAATATTCATGGATTTCTAACGAATTGTTTAAAACAGGGCCAAATCTTGTGATCAGAAGATGTGTTAGGGAAGATGAAATGCCTGATATCCTCAAGGCATGTCATGATGAACCATACGGCGGACACTTTGCTAACAAAAGGACAGCCTATAAAATCCTCCCTTCAGGATATTATTGGCCTTCCCTCTTTAAATATGCAAAAAAATATGTCAAAAGGTGCGACAGTTGCCAAAGAGTAGGGAAACCTACCCTTTCAAATGAAATTCCATTGCAACCACAGGTACTCATCAAACCCTTTGAAAAGTGGGCTTTAGATTTCGTTGGACCTATCAATCCGCCATCTAAGCAAAAGAAGTATATATTGGTATGTATTGATTATGTCACTAAATGGGTAGTAGCCAAAGAATTAATTTATACTACTGAAAATTCAGCTATTAATTTTCTTTATGAGGATATTTTAACTCGCTTTGGTGTTCCAAGAGAAATTGTGACAGATCAGGGAAGTCAATTCACATCCAACCTGGTGGAGAAGCTGATGGAAGAATACAAAATCAAGCACAGAAGATCTACTCCTTACCATCCGCAAGAAAATGGTCAAGTGGAGTCTATGAACAAAGTTCTCGAAAGTATCATCACCAAAATTGTTCATCTACACAGAAGAGATTGGGCAGAAAGGCTTCCTGAAGCCTTGTGGGCCTACAGAACTACATGGAGAAATACAACAGGAAATTCTCCCTATGAACTTTTTTATGGGAAAGAAGTCCTGCTCCCCATTGAGTTCCAAGTCAAAACCTTCAAGATGGCAATTCAGTTGGGGATGGATCTATCGGAAGCCCAAAAGCATAGAATGGAACAATTGAATGAGCTAGATGAGATCAGACAAGAAGAAATCCTAAGAACTGATCTAGTTCAATATCAAAGAGCTAAGTGGCATGACAAATACATCAAAGAGAAAAAGTTTCAAGAAGGAGACTAGGCATTGCTATTTGATTCCAAGTTTAAAGACTTCAAAGGCAAATTTCAGACTCATTGGCTTGGGCCATATGAGATTGACAAAGTCTTTAGCAATGGAGCAGTAAGAATCAAAACCATTGATGAACATCAAACTCCTCTTATTGTGAATGGCCACAGATTAAATATCTATCGTAAGCCACTCTCAAAAGAGGAATTTGTCAAAATCTTTCAAGATAGTTTTGCAATAAGGCTGGTGAAGAAGAATCCTTCTTCTCCACCAGCCTATCTTTTGTTCTTTTCTGTTGTACAAAAAAAAAAGAAAAAATGTATAAGCCTGAAAACCAACCACTGATTGGCAGTCTTATACAGAAAATACAGGGTGAAAATCAGGAACTCCTGACACCCTATATTTTCCAAAAAAATCTCTCTCTCTTTCTCATTTTTCATTCCACTCCATCTCATTTTCATTCCACTCCATCTCATTTCCCTTCCACACCACTTCATTTCATTCCACTCCATTTCATTCATTTCATTCATTTCATTCATTTCATTCCATTCCACTAATAAAGGTTTTATGACCATTTTCATTCATTTAGTCATATGATCGTTGAGTCAGTTTCTGCAGTTGGTAACTGATTCCGCAGCTAGTTGTGTTTCCGCAGCTAGCACCCTGACATTCAACATTGGAAGTTAGATAATAGGCAAAAATAATAAAAATCAATTGTAGGTATGACCGAGGACATATTATGAAGACATGGGGCACCTAAAGGCATCAACAAAGGGCAGCTGATCAAAAGTTATGGACAAC
This sequence comes from Pinus taeda, assembly GCA_000404065.3. NCBI lineage: Eukaryota > Viridiplantae > Streptophyta > Pinopsida > Pinales > Pinaceae > Pinus > Pinus taeda. The sequence continues at coordinate 306,598 of APFE031744058.1, read as the reverse complement.
AAGTGGCAAAAATTCCAAGGTATTAGTAGAAATTTATTTCAAATGGCATTCAAAACACATTTTTGCATAGTTATTAAATCACAAGCTCCACTATATGCAATGATTGGCGTGATAGCCTCCATAACCATTCCATTCCACGACCTTCCTCCACAAACCATGTATTTATTTTTCCAACGGCCTCATGATTAATCCTCGGATTTAACTCATGTTTGGCTGCATTTCTACACTCCACCTGTAATTGTGGGACGTGGGTGATTTGATTACGGCTCTCCTCCACTGCATAAATTCTGCAGCCATTTCATGAATGTGTTTATGACTACTCCACAGCCGTCCATTTAAAAAAAAAAATCGTCTCTCCCCCACTACTTTATTGAAGCTACGGCTACATTACCACCTCGTTTACATAAGTCTCCACTCCATTCCGAGAATTCACTTCCGCTGCCTGTCCTCTGTTTTCCGCTTACAGTCACTGGTTTTCTCCATAAACCCTATTCACTCCCACTAATCCATCCATCTCACCTCCGCTAAACCCCTCTCACACAAAAGATTTGTTAGAAGAGAAGGAAGAATGGGTCTGTTGTTGAGGGCAGAACCAGAAGGGCCCAAGTTTATGGAGGGATACCCGCAAGTAAAGAACATATTGAAAAAGGCACGATGGCTTTGGTTTATTCAAAATTTCAGATGCTATAATACGGAGATTACAAAAGATTTTACGAGGTCTTTTAATGGCCTGGAGGTGGAAATTGGGGACCTCAAGTTTACAGTTACCGAGGCATCCATAGCAACTGCTACAGAACTCCCTCAAGAAGGAGAACATTGGTTCAAGAACAAGAGCTTTGACGAGAAGGCTGGAGGGTTATCCTCCGCAATCCAGGTATGGATGTAACTATATTTAAAAGAGGAATTCTTGTCCATGCCTTAGAAGAGAAGTGGGCCAGTTTACTGTTGATTATTCAAAAGTTCATTACGTGTGAAGGTCGTTTTGGAGCAATGTATATGTATCATACCCGACTGTTGATGAACTTTTTAGAGAATCAAACCCTAAATATGCCTTACTTTTTATTACTGAGCATGAAAAGATGTGCACAACCATCCAAAAGAATATAGAGGACATAGAACCCCACTTGTATCATCACGGGCTGGTAAAAGTTTTAATTGAAGAAAAAGAGGGATACCTGGGAACGGTTTTTGGTGAGAAATTATTTTCAAGATTCACCTGAAATTCCTAAGAGCATTACAGCAAGAAAGACTAGGAAAAAGGAAACTAATGTGAGAATTCAAGACACTCCTAAAGAAATTAATCAAGAAGATAAGCTGCCTGAGAAAAGGGAGGAAAGAACCAAGGATAAAAAGCAAAGAAAATTGAAAAGGAAAAGAAACATAGAGGATGTCTACCAATCACCAGAACCTTCCTTAGAAGAGGAGCACCAAACACTGTCTAAAAGAATAACTCACCTTTAAGGATAATCAACTGTAGCTAGGAAGAAAGAAAAAGAAAAACAGAGTATTGAGGAAGAGGGCACTAGCCCACAGCATTTAAGAAGAAGCACCAGGCTTAGAGGAAAGTGGAGAAAAGCACAAACAAAAGGACCCCATTTTATTGACTTGGGGGGAGGAACACTGGAACAACCTCCAGCTAGCCGTATTCCACCTCATTCTCAGCCAAACATTGAAACTAGTCTTCCAGATGTTGAGATAAGTCCTTCTTGGCCAGACTATGAAATCAGTCCTCCTCAGCAGGACTTTGGGGTCATCCCAATGAAAGCTTCACCCGAAATAGACCAGAATCAGTAAGAGATGTACAATTATATAGAATCCTTAGAAAAGAGAGCCACAGGTCCAAGCACTTCATCCATCCAACCTCATCCAGCACACGACACTCAAATCTAGTCATTGAAACAGGAAATTTTTGAGTTAGAGGTCCTAAATAGACACATTAAACATGAAAATGAAGCATTAAAGGAGAAAAGCATACTAGATAAGATCATCCATAATAATACCATGCTATATCTCAGGCAATGGCATAAAAAGAACAGGAAATTGAAGAAAAAATGCAGGAAGATAAGTAAAGCATTGATCAATCTCAAATTCAGATGCTTGATGAAGAAGCCCAGGATGTTAGCAGCACCAAGAAAGAGAAGAAGAGGGATGGATGTACTGGCAGAAGTTTCAAAGCATATGATTTGAAAGGGGGATAGTCAAAATTTTGGTTGCATGGGGACATGCAACGCCTTCACAGTGGGGGTATGTTGAGCCCCAAACTTGCATCTTTCCTACACATTTTTGTAGCTTCTTTCCATTCACCTGGACCCTCTAAGCTATCAATAGCATTGCATATTAGTTATAAAAGAGCATTTAAAGTGGTTTCTTGACTATGTCTTTGTGTTGATGTTTGAATTAGATTTTTTATTATGCGCTGCGGAATCTTGTCACTTTCCGCAGCTGGTCCAACTTTCCGTAGCCGTTTTTGTTAAACTACAGGTTGCAGGTGTCACGAGGTAAAGAAAGCCACATGGGCAAGTTGGAAATGACCTAGACATGGGTCAGGTCCCATTGGTCCAGCTGGATTCATCAAAGAAGGTCGTGGTCAACGATGGTCAAGCGGTGGTCAAACAGGAGATTCCTACGGCAACAGGGCTTTATTCTCAAACACATGAAGATTTTTGTGACCGTTTCTAGATCTTTGGAGGCACGCTGACACCTGTAGGCTGACCACAATGTGGATCCAACAGCCGCTTTCAATAAGTTTGCTAATCTCGGCGACCATGATGCTAAATCCATGGACATTGTTTTTCACGTGTCCTCTGTTCACGTGGTTTTCCAGGAAAAACAGTTATGTAACCTTTGTTATAAATAACGTGTTCCTATACGCATGATAGCTAGTTTTTTGAATGTAATTTTGGCTGTTAAAAACTCACTGTGCCGTGACACTAGTTTATTGTTGCAACTGTGTTTTGAGATATATATAAGAAGACTTTGTTCTACATGTTTGCGTGAATGTGATTTTGAATTGATAGCCTGTTGGCCGAGGTTGTGCAGAGGGCCCCTGCACACTGAGGTTTCGTTTCCATTATTTCTGTATAGTCTTTATGCATCGTTTCTTTATTTTCACTGCATATGTTTTATAATTATTCACTTGTGTATATATTTCTAGCATTTCACTGTTGTTCAGGATTTTACAAGCTTTATATAACGCTGATCAGTGTGTGCATGTTTCAGGATAGAGTAAGCAGCCCGGGCATCTGCATATAATTTTCATAATGACTAGTGATATGGAATTTATCCTCTGCTAACTTTGCTTTTCTTTAGTTTCTTTTAAGTTCTGTTTTGTTGAGTTCAGTTTTATTCATTTTCTTTGTTAAGTTCAGTTTTATTCATTTGCTTTGTTAAGTTAGTTAGAAATCAACTTGCTCATTTCATTGATAGTTACCTCCGAAAGCCATAGCGAGACTAACTGGCGAGGGATTGAAATATGAATGTTATGATTTGATTTTAGTTTACTTTTCTGCAATTAGATAATTGGATTGCTCATTTCATTGACAGTTACCTCCGAAAGCCATAGATAGACTAACTGGCGAGGGATTGAACTATGAATGTTGTGATTTGATTTTAGTTTAATTTTCTGCAATTAGTTAATTAGATTTCTCATTTCATTGACAGATACCTCTGAAAGCCATAGCAAGACTAACTGGGGAGGGATTGAAATATGAATGTTGTGATTTGATTTTAGTTTACTTTTCTGCAATTAGATAATTGGATTGCTCATTTCATTGACAGTTACCTCCGAAAGCCATAGTGAGACTAACGGGCGAGGGATTGAAATATGGATGATGTAATTTGATTTTAGTTTTACTTTCTTTTCAATCTTTGATTTTCTTGAGTGCGGTAGATTAATTCAATTTTCTGTATCTAGACAGCAACAGAGATGATAGTTTCATAATCAGTAGTTCGTTAATTACTTGTCTTGATTAGCAACACCTTTTCATTTTTTATTCAAGTGTTATTATTCACTATAGTATGTTCTAAGACCTTCTAAAGTGTTAAGTTTTGGGAACCCTTATAAAGGACATAATTGCCTTAAAATTCATAACCATACTTGCCTTATACAAACTTAGGAATAGGAATTTCATAAATCAAGATAAAAACCCCCAAAGCAAAATAAAAATCAAAAACGACAAAAGTAATAAATAGGTTATCTTGCACATATAGTGTGCCACACTTCATCAGCTTACGAATCCCGGATTGACAATTAATGTAGCAATTTAGGACACACTAAATTGACCAAACACCCCTCTTGCTACTGAGAAGAACATGAAGAAAGGTAGGTCAGAGGTAGTTGATCTTGAGGAAGAAGAATACAGAGCAGGAAAAAGGGGAAAGATGTATGAAGAGACTGGTGTATCAGCAACTAAAAGGGGGAGATGTATGAAGAGACTGGTGCATCAGCAGCTCCTAGTATACAATTGGAGTTAGGGGGGGGGGAGTTTGTACACCTTCTTCTCCAGTTTCAAGGGAATCTTCTCAAGATTCAGTTTCCATGCTTAAACAGATGTTTTTGCAGGTGGAGGAAAGAAACAAGAAAATTAGAGAAAACATGGAATCACAATCAGAAGCTCAAGTATCTTTTGAATATCAGATAAGGTTGCTATTAGCTATGGATTTAGAGAAGATTCAGCTAAAGTTTTTTCTCTCTCATCCATCAGCAATGTCAGTAACATATGCAGCAGGGTTCAAGATTGTTAATCTACATTGGTAAAGAGGATTCCATTACCTGATAAGATTAATCTACATATGCAAACTGGGTAATTAATTTTTCATGATTTATATAAATATGCCTCAGCTACCTCTAAAGCTAAAAATATCTTAGAGAACGTGGTAAACCAAGTGAAGTTGGAAAAAGAAAACTCCATAGCTCTTAATACCCAAAATGAAAAGATGAAAAAGATCATTTTCAAGATTGGTGTGAATCTAGAAGATAGGTTTGTAGTTTAGAAGTTACTACAAAATGCTGAGATACAGATTCAAGCACTGAAGAAGAAGTTGAATTTTCCCTCAACAAAGCATCCCATGGCTTCAGAAGTAGTAGGAGTTGAGAAAGAAAAAGAGTTACTGGTCCAAGAACTTCTACAAAGGGATGAGGAGATAATGAAGTTAAAAGAAATGAATCTTTCTTTATAGCAAAAGATTGATTCACATGTATGCACAATTGTGGTGGCAACAGATTCAGATGATCTTGTTGAGAAACTGACTCAGGTTAGGACTGAGTTGCAGATTTCTAAAAATGAGTTAAAGAAGAAGCAAACATATTTGGACAATGTTGTGAAAATCATCAAAGCAACTGAGCAAGAGTTATTTATGACCAAGGAGATTGTAGAAAAATACAGAAGGGATTTCCATGCTGCTCGGCAAGAAATTAAAGAATTAAAGGAAAAAGTGAAAGGAAATATGTCCCTAGTACAAGCAAGAGAAATCTTGTTGAATGGCATAATTAATATTGTAAAGAGTGTCTGGCAATTCCTAGTCATCATTGAAGAGGAGAAGATTATTGTCAGAGATTTAGAAGAAGTTATCCTTAGTAATAAACAGAAGTTTCAAAATAGAGCCCAGTTTGCTAAGAAGTTGATTGACTTCTTAAACTCAAAATCTACACAGGAAATGAATGAGTTTGGAATAGAATACAGGACAAAGCATGTGATGGAGATAAACACAAATATATTGAAAAATGCCAACAGGAAAGCAACAGAGAATAAATTGATGGGAATTAAGGAGGCAGTAATGAGTTTTCATATCAATTTTGATAAAAGAACAAGGGCTGGTTTGCCATTCTATTGGGATCAACAAAATAATTTGTTATCCTAGGAATTGTATGAAACATTACTGGTGGAAAAATAAAGTAAAATCAATTCTACACATGAAAAGGCTACAGTTTTAAAGGGAGCTACAATTGTCAATTATCTTCAAAAATATTTTCAACTTGTTTGGATGATGAAGACTATGTTTATTGAGAAGCCTACATACAGTAGAATCACAGACTTCAAGATAGCACATGTTAAGTTTATAAGTTCCTCAAGTACAAGTATAGAAATCTGGAGGAAGACCAGGGAATGGATGTCGCCACAAGCTTGTGCTACAGAAGCATAATCCTCTACTGCTCCACAATCTCATATTGATTTGAGATGAAATTTTTACTTTAGAAGTTGTTATATTTTCAATCCATGTAATTTTTATGTTTCAATGTAATGTTCGGATAATTAGGTAGTTAGGAGGTTGACAGTTCTGATAATTGTCTTTTTGAAAAAATTGTATAGATGTACTTCAGCAAGATGAAAAAGGGCTCCATATTTTTCCAATACCTCAAAGAGGAGCACTTTTGTACTTTTATCTTCAGTTTCATGATGAATAAAGCTTTTAGTGATTCCAGATATTGTTGGGTATGATTTGTTTTCCTTGTGTCACATTATGTATGTATTTCTTCATTAAAAGAATTGAAGAAGACTATTATTTATTTACAATTAGTGGTTATAACTTTCTGTAAATTTAGATGATAAAAATCCTTAAAAACAAATCTCTTCTTTCAAATTTTTTATTTCTCATCAAACACACTTTCCTCTAGGTTTATGATAAAAGATCCTACAAAGACAACCTTTTATTCTGAAGCTTCCACCAACACTTCTCACAAATTTCAATCCATTTTTATCCAACAATTAAAGGCCATTTAAAGTTATGTTTCATATATTGAAGGTTAAAGGGTTTAAAATTTAATATTCTCGGGTTTGCAAAATGATGAGACAAACAAATAATAAATCTATAAAGTTTTTTGAATGTGGGGCACTAATTTCTACTCAGACGAGAATTGTCTCACAAGGTACAATAGTTAACAACCTCTGGGTCTCGTAACCCAAGTCCTCCTTTAGGTTTTGGGAGACATAAGGTGTCCCATTTCACTAAGGGCCATTTATGCTTTAGATCAGCTCCTCCCTATAAGAAGGGTCTTTGAAGGGATATGATGGATTAAAGGACCCATTTTGGAGTAGCCATAATGGAAAATAGGTAAGTAGGCATGGCTTGTAGAACCGATTTAATGAGAACAAGGATGTTGGGAATCTTGAGGGGTTGGAAAGTCAGCAATAAAGTTTGAAAGTGATATTGTCAAGGATATCTCTCCAAGAGGAGTGCTTTATGGTTGAGTCTGTTAGTGTGGCTCCAAGGTACTTGGAAGGAAGAGAGGTGGAAGATAACCCCAAGATGCGCCTAATGTTTCTTTGAGCTATATGTGGAGTATTGAGGAAGAATAGTTGGGATTTTTCCAAGGTGGAAGAGGTGCTCGGGGTTGTTGAGAAGAGGTCCAAAATGTCTTTGACTTCCTTGATCGAGGGGTGATTAAATAAGAGAGTGGAATCCACAAATTGTTGGTGGGAGAGAGTAAAGGTGTCAAGGAGGACAAGACCATTCAGGGAGCCTTTTTGAAGAGTTTCTTTGATGATTTGACCCAAGCCTTCCACCATAAGGATGAAAATAAAAGGGGTATAGGGGATCCCCTTGTCTTATGCCACAGGAAGGTTTGAAGATGTCTGAGTGAGAGGCATTAACTAGAATAGTGAAGAAGTTGAGGAAACCAGAGACGTGACCCATTGGGTCAAGTGTGAGCTAAATCCAAATGCTAGGAGGGTGCGCTCAATCTAATCCCAATTAAGTTTGTCAATATCTTTGTACATGTCTAATTTTATGAGCATGCCAAAAAAGTTGAGGGTTTTGAGAGAGTGAATGGCTTCGTGAGTAAGGGTAATGCCAAAAAAAATCTAACGCCCTTCCACATAGTCAGTTTGTTTAGGAGAAATCGAGAAAGGGAGGATAGGTTTAAGGTGGTTGGCAATGAATTTGGAAATTATTTTGTAGAAAGTATTGCACAAAGATAAGGTTCGATATTTACTTGGCATAGTTGCATTGTCTAGAAATCCATGCTAGGAAGGTTGCATTGAAAGATGGAAGGATGCATTTTCTTGACTTTAAATCTTCAATTATTTCTAGGACCTCCTTTTGAAGAAAGTGACTACATTTCTTGAAGAAGATAATAGGGAATCCATTCGGCCTCGATGCCTTGCCATCTATCATTTAGTGAAGAGCTTCATGGACCTCTACTTCCTCTATGGGTCAAATGAGGGCTTTGTTTTGATCCTCGGTGATGAGTCTGAAGATGTTGGCTATTATTTGATTGATTGCTTCATTAGGGTATGGCTGAGGGTCATGCAGGAGATTGGAGAAATGGTGGACTAACTCCATCTCCATATCCTCTTGTTTCTCTAGAATATCCCCTGATTCACTACGAAGAAAGGTGATGTGGTTGGTGGATTTGTGTTTAACGGTGGATTTATGAAAGAATGAAGTGTTTCTTTCAACCTCCTTGAGCCAATTGACCCTTGAATTTTATTTCCAGTATAACTCTTCTTGTTTGTAGCGAGCTTTGAGTTGTTTGGTTATTTCTTCTTCCTTGTCCTGTGTCTCCTTAGTGCGACCCTGAAGAATGATTTCCTATTGGAGGATGGACATTCCCTTTTCCAAAGCATGTTTTGCATGGAAGCATGGAAGATGTTACCAAATTTTTCTTGGTTCCACTTTTAGAGAATGAGCATGATGTGTTTTAGCTTTTGTTAGAAGGACTGTATCTTTAAGCCCTTCAAATGGGCCATGTTGTTCTGCCATTCCTTTATTATGCTTAAGAGCTTAACATCTGAAAACCAAAATGCTCAAATATGAAAGGGTGTTTGAGTGGCTTACCAAAAGTTCTCTAGGAGAGGGAGATGGGCCAGTGATCTGATCCCATTGATGGTAGAACTTCAACTGAAAGTTTATAAACTCATGTGAGAAGAGATTATGTAACTAGAAAGCGATCTAAATGTGAAGAGTTTTGAGTAGCTTCACCATATTGTTCCAAGTGAAAAGACAATTGGTGGTTTTCATATCCACTAGAATAAGGTCTTTGATGAAGTTGCTAAGATCCTCTTATTTTGGATTCAGGTGACATCGACCTCCCTTCTTTTAATTAAGGGAGGTGATAATCCTGAAGTCCCTACTGATTATCCATTTTTGCATGTCCACCAAGGTTCCTAAGGGAATATAGGTGGCCCAAAATCTCTTGTTTTTGTCTAGGGCCTGAGGTCCATAGACATTGGTCATAAAATTGTGCATGTCAATTCCTAATAAGTGGAATGAGACAGAAAGAGTGACAAATTTGGGTAAAAGCAGCTCCAGGCTAACCTGAGATGGATTCCAAGCAATCCCTAAATCCCCAAAGCTCCCTTTGCATCCACTACTAGTGTTTTGGCATATTTCCATAGCCTAGCCATTATTGGTGCAAAAGTATGACCCAAATATTTAATTTCTTGGATGAACAGGATTGTCGGGAGATCCTGTTGAATCTTCTGATGGAGAAAACAATGCTTTGAGGGGCTATTCATACCACTTAAATTCTAGGATATTATATTCATGATTAAACTTGAGATTGGGAAGAGTAGATCTCTGAGATCTACTTGTAATGACCAAAGTATACCAATTTCCTACCCAGGATGTCCAGGCATTACAATGTTGATTTTTGGCCTCTCTTCTTAAAGCCCTTGCCGATTATCTTTCCATCTTTTGTTGTTATAGTTTGAACCCCTAGTTGCATGGATGATTTGGCTCTTTGGAGGGTCGTTTCCAGGAGGGTGATTTGTGTAGGAGGGGTCGTATTGATAAAATTCCCGCAACATGCATCCCACATGCCCATCAGATCTAGTTCTTCCATGTCTGTAAAATATTTATCTTCACCCATTTGGATGTTCTCTTCTAGCTAATGTTGATTTGCTCATGTTGAGCGGTAGGGGAAGCTTCCATCTGATTTTTTCCTTTTTCCTCGCAGGCTTGATGTTCCAAGTGTTAGAGTCGGTCTGTTTAGCCCTCCATCAAAGATCAAAACCTCTTTTGTTGCATTTCATTTTAGGCGTCCCATTCTGCTTGATCATCTGCATTCCATTTAGGAGCATCAATCTTCTGGCGGAAGAGTATTGTCACTCATCTCCCTCATGTCATGTACTTATTGGTTTGTGTTTGCTCATCGAAGTCAATTTTAAAGTCATGTATAGTCTTGTTTGGTCTCGTGGTCAGCAAAGAGTCATTTCAGTCATTAGGTCTACGGTTTCGTCTTCAAAAAGTCTAATAATGCCAGCAGATGCATGAGGGAGGTTTCATAATAAGTTTTCATCGCAATCTTTGATCATGACTTTTCTTCAAAACTTTGTTTTGAAGAAAATCGTCATTTTGTTCTTTGTAATAAATTGCCATGTATATTTTCAAGGTTTTTCAGTTGTCAAAAATCTTCAGGCGCAGCTCTGGTCCTTTGCAAAGTTCCAGGTCATTCATCCCTGCAAGACAAGTGAAAATCAAACTATTCAGTCCAAGAGCAACAAAGAAGCAAAACAGAGTTTCAAAGTGAAGTGTCAAAGTTTGCAACATGATAAAAAAAAATTTGAAATCAAGAGTTAAATCCCTAGCATATATATCGTTTTTGTGTTCCAAGAGCTCATTTGCACTCCAAGAGCAAAGAGAAAGCAAAACAAAGTCATTTTGGGGTGAGCAAGGTGAAATCAAAGAAAATTGGTCAAAAAACCGGTGCGCGACGCATTGAGCAGATGGCGCGGCGCATACACTGGGTGCGGCGGACTAGGCCTCAAAACCCAGTGTAAAATAACACGGGCGCAGCGCATTCAGCCGGGAAGCCCGAAATTGCCAAGACTTGCTCCAAATCACCCGATTTGATGGTGGTTTGATGGTGTTTGTTGTATGGTGAGTGTTCAAAAGAAACCAAACCCTACCTTTGAAATTTCTTAAAGCAAATTATTGCCTAGGGTTTCAAACTGTTGTTTTGTTCCCAAGTCCATCCTTTATTCCCTCACCACTCCTTTATTCCATTTTTTTCTTGATTTCCTTATCCCTAAACTCACATATCCCTAAAAATTTCACTAATCCCATACCCAAATCCCATTTCCCAAAATCCCACATGCAAATTCCCAAACCCTAGCTACACATTCCTAAACCCTAATTGTTATCCCAAAATCTAAAAACTATCCCTAAAACCCTTCTATTCCCCAAACTCCAGACAGCAACATTTCTAAAACCCCTCTAACCTTCTCCCTCCACAGTCCCTCATACATTCTTGCCCTTGGTGGCAGAAAACTAAAATCACCATAAATCTCTTCATAGTCATCAAGAAAACTCACACATTAGCAAGCATCGTGAGTCTTAGTTGGAGAGGACTAATATCCACTTGGAAAGGAAACTAGAAAAGGCCATGAATGAGAAGAACATGCTTAGAAACCTGTCATATCATTGCTTGTCGAGGAACATGGGGTGCCAAGCTAGAACAAGGAGTTTAAAGGAAAAATTAAGGAAGGCGTCAAAAAGGCAAAGGGAGCTTGATCGTCTTCAAATATTGGCCGAAGCCTCTTTGTCCCATCATAGCTCTTGATAAAGAAGGTCTAGCCCAAATTTCAAGAAATTTGGAGCAAATTTTTGCATTTTGAGAAATTTTTACACTAAAAAACAGGGTTTTGCCTCCCTATGCACCGCGTCACGTGGCGCACGCTTTTGCTAGGGAGCTCCAAATCACAAAAAGTTTACATTTCTAGATTTTTCATGAAAAATCATGACTACTAGTGCATGGCCAAGAAGTTTGGGAAAGTTTTGAGTCCCCAAGAGGTCAAAAACACTCAAAAAATGACCCCACTGCCCCTATTTTGACACACAGAAAGAAGTCTTGGTAGATTGAGGTTTTGGAGGGGAAAATGACATCCAAACCTAGAAATTCCACTTGGGTTGAAAGTAGACAGGCAAGGCTTTCCAACAAGCACACTTGGGCTCAATTTGGACTTCGGGAAGTGCCTCAAAATCAGCTCCAAAGTGGCGTGATGCACACAGGTTTTGGCACGGCGCACAGAGAATTTTGGCCTGGTTTTCACTCAACAGCTCAAAATTTCACCCAGTTTTGACCAGTTTGACTTTTTGATGTAATTAGTGATCTATTTTGATGTAATTTGAGGACTATTATGTAATATTGGCACATATTTACTTGTTCTATATGATTCATTCACTAAAAGGTGAAAATTAAATGAATGAATCAGTTTCCTAGGATATAGGAGTAAGTTGTTTGACTACCCAGATTTCAGTTCCTTGTTTAGAATTAGTTTAGAAAGCTCCTAGAATGATGAGCTTGACCCCGAGAGCTAAGGGAATGGGTTAGGCGAGTCTATATCATGTATTTTCTTAGTCATTTTCAGGGTTGGACTCTTGAGAAAGCTTTGAGCTTCATTGTACATTCATATTTTCATTTTGGCTAAGGAATTGAGACCAGGGTTTGCAGCACTATTTGGGATTCATGTGGCAATTTGTCTTGGTACAGTGCTTCTCTTTGTTATTATTATTTTGTTTATGTATGCCATTATCTATCTTATGTCTTCTGAACTAAACAAATAAGAGTGTAAGTAGAATACATTGAAAATGCAATGCTCTACTTGAAGTTTGCTTTAGTGGTTTGATGTTTTCAGCGGTTTGGAGAGGATTCATGATTGCGCTTACCCTCTTCAACACCTCACCTGTCTTTTCCCTCCACCTCATTCAATTTTAAGTGCCAAAACGATTGCCTACCTTTCCCCATCGAGATCCCTGCAGGACTGTGCCTCATTCCCTGCACCCAAAACCTGCCTTCTCAACCAAGCCAACAACTCATCAATTCATTCAAAAAACCTCTTGCACACATATACCTAGCCTAAAATCATAAGATATTTCAGTAATATCAAGCCCCATAGATCATCATTCGTTGAGTTGACCCAGAGAGAGCCCTCTCCTGTCCTTGTAGGGCTAGCTACGAGGCTGAGCATAGTTTGATGTGGACCTAGAAGCTTACCTTTTCAGCCTGAGGTAAATCTAGGCTCTAACACCAAGTTTCATGCTACCCTTTCAAGGTAGGTTCTTGCAAAAGGTACTGAGTTCCTTTGCAAGATATCATAGGATCTCAAAATCATTATTGATTGGTTAACGCTTGGGAGCCGAGGAGGTGCTAGCTTTCCTGTTGTGGCATTTCTTGGTTGGGATTTTGGTAAATTACTCTGCATCCATCATATTATTGTCTTTGGGGTCCAATTTTGCCTCATTCAAGGGGAAGACTCTGAAGAGATGCCCATGCTAGTGGCATATTATACATCTGAAAGGAAAATGCTCATAGTCCAGGGTCTGGAACCAGTCTTTGCCTTCATATTATAGGGTTATGGCTTCTGGAAGGGAGCCTGATATTCATGTAGACACATATACTAGCCTATGACATGTAGAAACCATATTTTGTTTACTATAAGAGGCATACAAATGTACCGAGCTTGTTGCCAATTTTTTGAAGGGTCCCTTGATCCCAATATTCATATGGTAGTGAGTACGTGTGGATCCAGATAGGGGCCCAAGAGATTTCCTCCTTATCTGGGTCAAATTTTACTATCCATTTGTGCATGGTAGAAGCCTGTTCATTTAAATAAGTAAGGGCCTCCTTCCATGGCCACTTTCAGGTCTTCTTGTCTTGAGAAAATCATAGTAAAGCCCTTGGACCTTATCTTGACATCATAATGAGCCTTGGGCTTCCAACGTTGGTAAATCTAGTACAGAAGGGCCTTTTTCGTTGGTCAAATCTTGATGAATTTGCAAATCGGGCATGGTCCTCCATGCGATATATGTTTCCATTCATCCTTTCTGGAGGAATGTGTAGGCTCGGGATCTCTGTCGATTTTTCAATGCGGGTTCTAGTTTTTCATTGAGATAGGATATCAGATTGGACACAAGCCGCTCCATCAGTAGTCTCAGCAGGGATGTCGTCATCTATGTTCGTGTTATTTAGGTCAGTTTGCAGAGGATGTTGACTTTGTCAATTATCGATGGTCATATATGCCAGACACAGCAAAATTGTGAAGAGGGTTGGAGGGGCCAAGGACCCCTTCGCCCAAGGCTGCCATTGGGTTGCAACTGTCCAAAGAGTGTGGGGGTGGCATCAATTCAGATAAGGATTCAAGGGAATGGGGGCTTTAGGAACTAGTGCGGTATTGCATAGCATGGCATCTCAGGGTTCAGATCAAAAGAGATTTGCATAATGTCACAATAAAATTATTAATTTAATGAGATTCAAATATGTAAATCTATATAATTTATTTAATAAATAGTTAAAAGGAGTTTAGAAAATATTCATTATATTATAAAAAAATTATACTATTCTTGTTATCTAGACGTAGTTAATGGAATATTTCAAAACATAATTTTCTATGACAAAAATGTTGTATATGTGTGGTCGATCACATCTTAAAATGAGGTTAAGAATTATTACTTTAATTCTAACATGGATCTTTCATTCTCTACATACAACTAGAAAATATCTCCACAATCATTATCATGCATATTGTTGGTGCCCCGTTTTGTCCCCACTTCCACTGTTTTCCACCTCCATTCTTGTCCTTTTGTACTCCTATACCTACTCTCCTTCCATTTTTATTGCTCTAAAACTGTCAAAATCCTACTATGAGGTAAAGCATTTCATTGTGCCATTTTGTTGTTTATTAGTTAAGATTAGGCGAATTTGAGTTGTTACCAATGAACTAACTCATCAATATGATCGAGTGCGAATATTGCAACAGCTGAGCAGGATGAAATCAGGAGAGTGTTGGTCCATGAACCATGTTCCACCATTTTTGTACTCAACAACCATTTCGGGACCAGTACTTAACGATGTAAAGGATGGATAGGCCACATATTTCTAGATGAGTGTAAGGCTCCACCCTAGGGTCCTCTAACAAAAACTAAATTTCTCTAACTTTAAATACAATAAAATAGGAAATAACTTATTTCTAACTAAACATTTAATTGATGATAATCTACCATCAAAATTTATTTCCCACAATTAAATAAGTAAGCATTTCATTGCAATCACTTACATGAGTAATGTATAAACAGAGGAATACATGTTCCAATAGCCTAGTTGAGATGCGCCTAAGCTCATAATCTTGTTGGGATGCTCCTCTTGACTACTAAATGGATTTACCTTCCAGCCAACTAGGAATTATTTCCTAGCCCGGGAAACCTCCACAGGTTCCCTAGCCCTCTGATCCCAAGTCCAACCAGATGTAGTGTGTCCAAGTTAAACCAATACTCTCCTTCTCTCCCTTCTATTTTCTCCACCTTCCTCTCAAAACAAAATCCTCCAAAACCAAAACCAAGACCAAGGATCCCCCCCTTCTCCCATCATCCTTCCTCTTTTATGCCTCTTTCTCCCATCCACCTCAACCACCTATCATTAATGTCATAACTACCCCCTCGTCCTTACATTTGACTGTTCTTATCATATCTTCTCCCTAGTAAATTTGCGAGGACATTTTGGGGATATGGATATTTAAATTTGAATAAATGGAAGGAGACCATATCCTATCAAAATTTAAATTTGAGGTAAGTTTGGAATAGTAATAAAATTTATATCAATATTAAATTTACAGTCTCACCACTGTAGGTATGTACCAATATTTCTTGATAATTATAAGTCAATATTTTCAGGTAATTTAAAAACTAGTAAAATTTGCATGATAAGATTAAGTAGGGCATTACATACACCTCTCCTTCAGAAAACTTCATCCCGAAGTTAGAGTGAAAAAGATACAAGGAGTTCGAAGCAGTTTGATAATAAGGCATAACAAAATAGAGAGAGAGCTATAGTAGTAAAACTTGATAAGTCAGACAATGGCATCACGTCCCATCAAGAGTCTCCAACTAATATATATCCTCCTATCCTTCCTAACCTACTTCCGTTCCCGCCCTATCCATCCTCTACTGCTATATACTGTGGCATCGGCTATACCAATCTAATCACTGATAAGACCAATATGGTGGAAGCGTCGACTATATCGACCTAACTTCCCCAGCAGGAAACTGGAAATCGTCATCACACGTCTAGGGGAGCATGTCCATCATTATCCTCCCACGATTCCAGGTTTGTAGGTTACACAGTGGGAAATACCTCCACCCCTCCTCACAACTAGGGTCAACATCCTAATATGGACCACACTACAATGTTGGTTGGATACTTGTCATTGAATAATCCAGTCAGGTAGTCTTGTCACCTTCCATTTACACTTTATCCATGTCATAAGAGTTCATATCCAGTAGATACAAAATGTAATAGAACAATTTACATCATACCTTTCCTCATTAGATGTCTCGACCTTCCCCAATGGAAGAGTAGATCTTAGCTATCATATAGTTCTTTCCAATCTGCGGGTTAGTTCTCATTCATGCATTTATATAACAACAAGATATATATAGATAAGTGATCTTAAACATCATGTTATTAAGTCTAGTATCCACATGTCAATTATGTAGTTCATACTGGAAATAAATCATAATTTCACTAAGTCATTCATTAAATAAATCATATCCACTTAAACCATACATGAAACAAAAATAACTCTAATAAGACATGCACTAAATAAATTATCACCAAGTAAGTCATACATTAGGTCATACATCAAAACATTTCCATCATCAATACCTAATCCATCAAATGATTTATAAAAGTAGTTTCACGTGTCCAACTAAATGCATCAATATCACATAGCATTCATAAAAAAATAACATGGAACTGCAAAATAGAACCTTAGCATAGGTAGCTATCTAAGTCAAAATGAGCATCACAGATGCTCAAAAAGTGAGGGGTAGTCACAATGTATAGTCTCTGCATCCTCCCAGATAGAAGATCCTAGGCTATACTTGTCCCACTGGACCTTAACTTGGTCCACCATGTGACGTCTAAGCTGTCTAATCCTACAGTCCAATATGTGTGATGGTTCGACCACTACAGTTCCCATGTCTGAGACCTGCAATTCCCTTCAACCCATTTTGTGAGATTCATTAGACACATAATGCTGTAAAATAGATACATGGAAAACATCATGAGTTTGATGCAAATGGGGTGGGAGTACAAGACGATAGGTAACTGGTCCAATCTTCTCCTTGATCCTAAAAGGTCCTACGAACCGAGGTGACAACTTCGTCCCTTTCCCAAACCGAATGGTGATTTTGTTGTGTCGAATATGAATAAAAACTTGGTCCCCTACTTCATAACTGTGATCAATCCTATGTGAGTCAGCGTAACTCTTCTGTCTATCTTGTGCTTCCTTTAACCTTTGTTGAATATGTCTTACTTGTTCCTCCATTTCTTGAACTAATTATGGCCCAACTATTACTCGGTCCTCCAACTTTTCCCAACTCAATGGCGTCCTACATGGCCTTCCATATAGAGCTTGATAAGGGGGCATCCTAATTGAACTGTGGCAATTGTTATTATAGGAAAACTCTACCAATAGTAAGTACATTTCCCACTGAGTTTGATTATCCATGACGTACATCCTAAGCATGTCTTCCATTACCTGATTTACTCTTTTAGTCTACCCATCTATTTCTAGATGATATGTAGTGCTCAGGTTCAACTGAGTCCCTAGTGCTCACTGTAAACTTTTCCAAAACCTAGATGTAAATTGAGAGTCTCTATCAGAAATGATATTTAGGGGTAACCCATGTAGTCGAATAACTTCACTTATAAAGACTCGTGCCACATTAGTAACATCGTAAGCGTCTCTTACTGGAATGAAATGGGCACTTTTGTTCAATTTATCAACTATAACCAATATAGCATTGTGCCTTTGTGACATGAGTGGCAAACCCACAACAAAATCCATAGAAATTACCTCTCATTTAGACATAGGGATGTCATGTGGTTGTATGAGTCATGTTGGATGGTGATGATCATCATCCACTCGTTGACATTCAAGACATTTAGTGACAAACTGGACTATGTCGTGCTTCATGCCTGCCTAAAAGAGGAGTTTCTTCATGTCCGTGTAGATCTTCTTTACTCCAGGATGTGCACAATAGAGTGCTCTATGTGACTCTTCGAGGATGGTCCTTCCTATACCCCCTTCCTTAGGTATGTACATTCTCCCTTGAAATCTCAATAGTCCATCTAGTTCAAGGACATATCCCTCAAACTTTGGTTCTATCTGCTTCCCACTCTAAAGTGTTGAGATAACCTTTAGATACCAACTATCTTCAAAAAGTTTCTCCAACACACGTTCCATCAAATTTACCTTTAAGTCTACTAGGGAGAAGGTTCATGGTCTCCTGCTTAGTGCATCAGCCACCACATTCTCCTTTCCCTTGATGTATGAGATCTCAAAATCATACTCACTCATGAATTTCCTCCACTGCCTTTGTCTAGCATTCAAATCCCTTTGAGTGAAGAGATGCTTCAAGCTTTGATGATCTATTCTTAACTCAAATCTTCTCCCAATGAGGTAGTGTCTCCACAGTTTCAAAGCTAACATCACTACTGCTAATTCTAAGTCATGGGTAGCATACAACTCTTCACATTTCTTCAATTTTCTATATGTGTAAGCTATTACTCTGCCTTCTTGCATCAATATTTCTCCCAATCCTTGCTTCAAAGTATCGGTGCAGACAATGAAGTCTTTTTCCATGTCCAGTACTCGAAGGATCGATGCACTAGTTAGTAACATCTTTAGTTTTGTGAATGAAGTGTCACATTCATATGCCTATTCATACCTGACCCCCTTTCGTTGTAATGTGGTGATGGTTTTTGTAATCCTCGAAAACCCTTCCACAAACATGTGATAATACCCTGCTAGCCCCATAAAGCTACACAACTCATGAGAATTTTTTGGTACTGGCCAATCCATTATGGCCTTCACCTTTTCCGGGTCAACTAAATTCCTTCTCCGTAAATTATGTGCTCAAGATAATGAACTTTCTTCTAAAAGAAGGAACATTTTGACAATTTTCCATACCACTAATTTTCCCTTAAGCAAGTAAATACAACCCTTAGGTGCTTTTCATGCTCCTTTTCATTCTTGGAATACACAAGAATGTCGTCTAGAAAGACTTGCACAAATTGGTCCAAATACTTCTTGAACACACCATTCATGAGGCTCATGAATACTACTGGTGCATTGGTCAAACCAAATGGAAAAACTATGAACTCGTAGTGCCAAAACCAAGTTCAAAATGCAGTTTTTGAGATGTCCTCTTCCTTAATCCTCAATTGGTGGTATCTAGATCGTAGATCGATCTTTGAGAAAACCGTTGCTCCCTTAATTTGATCAAGTAGGTCATCTATTCTAGGTATCGGGTACCTGTTCTTTATCGTGGCTCTATTCAAGTCCCTATAATCTATGCATAACCCTAAGGAACTATCCTTATTCTTGACAAAAATCACTGGTGCACCCCAAGGTGAAATACTAGGTCTGATAAATCCCAAGTCTAAGATCTCTTTTAACTACATCTGCAACTCACAAAGTTTGGGAGTTGTCATCCTATAGGGTGTCTTAGATATTAGTTCTGCACCAGCTTTTAGGTCGATTGTGAAATCAATCTCCCTTACAGGAGGTAAACCAGGCAATTCCTTAGGAAAAACATCCTTGAATTCTGACAAAATTGGGTGTTGATCTAGGGAGGGTCCTTTATGGTCACTTACAGCCTTGACCACATAGAGCTTGCAACCTTGTCAGAGACAACGTTTTACCTTCATCATGGATATGAATCGTAGAGAAACTCCTCTCTTGATTCCAAAAATCTCAATTAGCCTACCTTCATCACCTAAACAAATTACCTTCTTCTTGAAACAGTCTACCAAAGCTCAATGAGATTCTAGCCAGTCCATTCCAATAATTACATCATACATCCCCAATGCTTTGATGTATGCCTTCAACTTAGTCATACACACCCCGAGGTTTACCTTACATTGGTCAACACTAGGTCCTACTGCTTGTTTTATCCCAGAAGCCATCTCAACTTGCTTAAAGTCATCGTGCTCATACGTTGTCAACCCACATTTTTCTAATGCAACTGGTGAAATGAAACTATCCGTAGCACCTGAATCAAACAAAATTTTAACTTTTAATTTTTTTATCATACCTGAGATTTCTATCATGGCAGACTGGTGTTCAACTTGTTGGTTATCAACTACTGCATGGATTCAATGGTGGCTACTTGCCCCCTCATTGGTGCTTTTCCTTCTCTACGGTTGTTACCAGTTTGTAACTCAGGGCAGTCACACTGGTAATGAGGTCCCCTGCATCCCCAAGAAGTGATGCACTGTAGACCTTGAACTGAATGTTGTGGAGTTCTTTGGAAAGAGTTCCTTCCCTTGGGACCCCTGCCCCTACTTGTTGCTGCTCGCATATGACCTAGATTTGCACGCGACCTTGAAGCTGCACTAGTAATCATTGAAATCCCCATTGTCGGTGCTCTGGGTACAACCCTATTTTTATATGGTGGTGGCCTCAAACTTCCTCCCCTGGGGAAGGTACGAGGGGCCTTCCCCATAAACCTTGGTTGGCGTGGAAGAATGGTTTTGTTTCCACCCTTTAAGTCTAAGTGTTCGTACCTTCCCCATAAACCTTGGTTGGCGTGGAAAAATGGTTTTGTTTCCACCCTTTAATTCTAAGTGTTCTTCGACATAATGAGCCTGTTCCACAGCTTCTGCAACTGAAGATGGTTTCCACATCCGCAACATTGCCCTAATCTTAGGGTTCAATCCATAAATAAAATGATCTGCTTGGCGCTAGTCAGTATCCATGTAGGATACATACTTAACCAATTCCATGAATCTAATTTCATATTCTTCTACCATACGATTTCCCTATACTAAGGCATGGAAGGCTCCTATCTGTTGTTCTTCATAATATGTTGGTAGGTACTTTTTCCTAAATCTCTCCTCAAATAACTTCCAAGTAGTTGTGTCTGGAGTGAGGTGTAGTTGACACTCTAAGTTACCCCACCAATTCAAAGCACTATCTTTGAGTTGGAATATTGCTATTTTAGCTTTTGAATTGGAATTATAATCCCTTAGTGTGAAGCACCTTCTCATTCCTTCTAACTAGGCTTATGCATGTTCGCTGGCACGACCTCCTGTAAACTCTAGGAGCTTAATCTTTTGGAGATCCCTAGTAATGTCCTTGATTGGAGGTCCTCTATCAGAGTCTCTTGATCCCTAGAGATTTCCTAACCCTAATGGAGGGTGATCCACTTCCACTTCATTTGTTTGGCGCCCTTTTAAAGTCTCATTAATTGCTTCTACAGAACACAAGATGAGAGTCAACTCCGGTGAAGGTAATGGGTAATTTGTAGGAGGTCCTTGTGATGACCCTCCTTGAACTTGATTTCTTCAAATCCTCACCATTTTGAATTGTTCAAATATCTGTATGATACGTAAGACTTATTAGCACAACTTAGGGCCTTGTCAATTCTTACTCGGCTCACACATGTTTTGCATAATGATAGGTGCAAGTTTTCCTTTTGTTATGCTTGTAAATGGCTATTTCTAATACTGAGATGATAACCGTGGGTCTACTAAATCCTCTCCCATTGCTATCTAAGCAAGTGCTACCACGCACTACTAGTCACCCTCAAATATCTTTAGATATCCCTAAACAACCATCCTAAATCCATCTTATATATTTTGAGCGTTCACATAAACATCAGCTTACCATTTTTAATCACATTATTATAACAAGGTGTCCTCTAGAAATTCCATTAACAATGTTAGATTAGTTTTCAAAGTGGATGCCTAGTTGTCTCAATTGACTCGATATTGACATTATTGTTAGATGTATATTATCCAATTGGTGTATATAGAATGGCTAGTGCTACATGCTTTAAGATAATAATATTGTATATTATATGTGATTCTAACATACAAATCTATTGTTGTTCACATTTGACAACTTTAATGTATTAAAATCTACTAAGAGAAAAGAGAAATATGTTTTGTGCAATGCAATGGACTCCATATTATATGAGTATATTTTAGAGTATGAATGAGACCAATTACCAAATTCCTCTAGATACAAAGAGGAAAACATTAACATCCCAAAATCAAACTCCACTACCATGTCAATGCCATTGCATTATGTATTGTTTATCCTCAACTTTAACTAATTGAAACTCATAAAATGTATAATTTATAATGAACCTAATGCTTGGAGGAAGCTATGAGTGTCTTTCATGAACGAGGACTCCTATTGGATCCAAATTCATTTGACAAGGTTCTAAAGAGATGCATTTTATTGAATAATTTGTCAAGCAATGATGTGTACATACTCTAATATCTTTTGTAGTCAAATCTGTAACCAAAAACACATATTCTTAACTATTACACCTAGAAACATCAAAAATTTTGAGTTTAAATATTATAGATTATAGATTATAAAAACTTAGACATATATATTTTTATGAATATATTAAAAAAATATTATATAAATGAAAATCCTTATAACCAAATTAAAAAAGTTTCTAACACAATTTAACACATCCCTCACATTGTAATGGTTATATGGATGATATCCCTTGTCCCATATTTAAGGAGTCTCACATGGATTTAGCATATCTCTCACTTTGTATAATAATTATGACTTTCCTCTATTAAAATCACAATTTCTATTTCTTTTTAAAAAGCTGACACTTAAAAAAAGTTACAAAAATATTAATATGTGAAAAATTGGGATTTTTTTTTTTTTTTGAATAAAACATGTTAAAATGTGTCTGCCTATTCAATTTGAAAAAGAAAATTTGGGAAAAGACAGAATGGGAATCCGTCCTTGGAAGCAACACTACGCAATGGGTATTTTAATAATGATCGTTGGGTTTGTTAACATATTGAGATGGTTCCAGGAAGTCGACCTCATTTGCTTGAGGGTATGGGTATTGAATGGTAGAGGTCCCAGGAGAATATAAATTGCCAAAATCAGATGGGACCGGTTTGTCTGTTTTCAGGATTTGACTAATCTTTTCGATTTATTTTTTTTCTGCTGATCGTTTGGATCCATGGGAACTCGATTGCTAATTTCAGTTGGAAGGCCCTGTTGCAAATTCAGAATGAAGTTTCCCAAATGATGTGCCAATTTAATTGATTTTTTTTACTTTTTTTTATCAATTCTAGCCTATTATATTATATACCAGCTGCATTGAAAAAGATAACTTGGCCGTGGAGACCTGACAAAAGTAGCTCCATTTCTCAGCGAGTTTTTGGAGTCAAGAAGTATGATCCTCCTCCATCCGTTCAAGATGTTGTTGAAAGGATCAATAAAAGAGGTGACAGAGTTGATGAAAAGGTTAAGAAACTTGATATTGAGCTTGGTAGATACAAAGAATAGATAAAGGAGACTAGGCCAGGTCCTGCTCAAGCGGCTATCAAAGCTCAGGCTATGAGGATACTCAAGCAAAAGAGGATGTGTGAGGGACAGAGGGAAATTATTTATAATCAAACATTCAATCTTGATCAGGTTTCCTTTGCCACAAAGGGCATCAAGGATTCTCAGAATACGATGGAAACCTTGAAATATGCCAACAAGGAACTGAAAGGATCACTGAAGACAATGAAGATTGAAGACATTGATAATATTCCATATTATCCTTCCAGACATTCCAGGAGGCACAGATGCATTTGAGCTTGCTGCAAATTCTGCTATGGTGTCAAACTGGAGCTTTCACCCATTATAAAATGCTCTAGACTTGTGCTTATGGTACCCATGATGAGTATGATCGATGATCATTGACTTGAACGAAGCTGCTTGGAAACCACATTAAGCTTTTGGGTGGTAGCTTATTTGAAAATGCGGCCCATTCTTGTTTTAGCCTATGATTATCATGCATGATTGTTTATAACTTGAACTTTGGAAGGTGGTAACTTGGCTAACAATCTCTTCTAATTCCAGAACCTAATTTATTTGTCTTATTCACAGGGTTATATGCAAAATCACTCTATAAGCAATGGCATGAAGTGGTTGTTGGGTAAAATGCAAGTGTATTAGCCATGGTGATCTGCATCTTCATTATTATTGTAATGAAATTAGATTTAGGATAAAAAATCCATTGATTATTATTACAAGCTTGTTCTACTTGCACACTTGTTCATTTGGGGGCTAGGTGGTGGGACTCCACTTGGAATGCTATCTCCTATGATTGATGGATATGCAAAGAGCGAACTCAATGTTGATGCACTTAAATCTTTCAGGACATGAAGTTGGCTGGGTTGAAGCTATACATGATTACCTGCAATCTAAGTTGCACTGATATGAAGAGTTTTAAATCAAGATACAATATGGCTAGGATACGTCAAATATATACATAAATTCTAGATTACCATAAAAGAATTTCAAAATTTGGAAATAATGCTAGAAAGAAAGTTATCATTTAAAGAGGTTGAAGCTTTGTATTTATAAATCTATTGGTATGCAATTAGTGTTAGCATTTTTTTTTAATGTTATTTTTTTTCTTGCTTTATTAACAAAAATACCAACTAAAATGACTGATGCATCATCCAAAATAGCCGAAATGCAAGCTGAAGAAGCCGATACAACATTTCAAAAATCTGAAACACCAAAAAATTTCTCCTATGTTTTAGAGATGTTTCTTACAAGGAAACATGACAATTCCAAATTGTGAAAAATGTTTCCAACACCTCAAGGTCCAGTTTCCAATAACATAGCCTGGAATATGCTAGTTGCTCAAAATTCAAGTGGAGAATCAATTTGAAACTGTTCTAACAATGTAATCAAGAGGTGTGACGCCAACTGTTAAGGCATGGATAGAAATGACTGCAATCAATGGTCAAAATGGGCGTAGTGAGGAGGCCTGCAACTCTTTTGGTAAATGCAATTGGTTGGCATGAACCCTAATGTTATGGCCATTTCCAGTTCTATGCCTTCATGTGAATCACTAACTAGTTCGTTAAAGGGAAATGGAGTTCACACATATGTAAGAAAAAAAAATGGATTAGATTTGGACGTCTTTATGGGGAGTGGTCTTGTAGGCATGGTATGAAAACTATGGAATTCAAGATGGATGTCAAATTTACTGTAAAACGCCTAAAGGAATGTGGTTTCATGGCTTTCCATTCTTTTATGGACAACACCCTACAACGACGAGGCGCAGAGGCTCTCTAGTGTCCCACTATTGTGTTGGAATTTACCGATGACACAAAAATAAAAATAAAACATGATGGAAACCATTTGGGAGGACACCCAACCTTTATTGGATCTTTACTCAGCCATTGCATTTACATCTCGTGCAGGAATTGCAGCACTTTCACAAGCTCTGGAGGAGGATAGGGATGCCCTACTCATGACAAAAGGAGACCCATTTGTCATAGGAGCCCGGGAAGGGATGCCCAATTGCTCAAGGGACGCATTGTGCAATGTAGTATGCTCCTCTTCCCCATGATGTGGCATAGGGATGCCCTACTCATGACAAAAGGAGACCCATTTGTCATAGGAGCCCGGGAAGGGATGCCCAATTGCTCAAGGGACGCATTGTGCAATGTAGTATGCTCCTCTTCCCCATGATGTGGCTTGGCGATGTGCCCCCTCGATGCCTAGTCTTGTGTGTTGGCTCGTTGGTCCTCAATTTCAAATATAGTTGATGTCAGCTAGATGGATTTCGAGCCCAAATTTTTATCATTTACTAGGGAAAGTATCTCCATTCTATGGTTCCAGATTCTACAGGATCTGAAGGTCAGTTAATAGGTGAAGAATCTCAATTGGGATTGTGTTCGACTGAAGATATGAAGGTCAGTTAACAGGTGAAGAATCTGTTTCTCAAGATTTATCAGGGACTAGTCCTGAGCCAAGAGAATCAGAGAGCGGTAGTATGCTTCAAGTAGAGGCAATAAACTGTCTCTCATCAAATTTCAGTAATCAAAATTTGAGAAGGAATAGTCGAAGGAGACTGTGGGATGCTTTAACTAGGGGAACTTCTAGGAGGAGGAATTTGACTCTAGCTATACTTCTGTCAACAGATGACATCGATGATCTTGGTTCTACAAAGGATAGGTGGCTTCTTGATTTTAGT
>APFE031744058.1:263441-280620 GCA_000404065.3 Pinus taeda | reverse complement strand
CACATTTTTCTAATGCAACTGGTGAAATGAAACTATCCGTAGCACCTGAATCAAACAAAATTTTAACTTTTAATTTTTTTATCATACCTGAGATTTCTATCATGGCAGACTGGTGTTCAACTTGTTGGTTATCAACTACTGCATGGATTCAATGGTGGCTACTTGCCCCCTCATTGGTGCTTTTCCTTCTCTACGGTTGTTACCAGTTTGTAACTCAGGGCAGTCACACTGGTAATGAGGTCCCCTGCATCCCCAAGAAGTGATGCACTGTAGACCTTGAACTGAATGTTGTGGAGTTCTTTGGAAAGAGTTCCTTCCCTTGGGACCCCTGCCCCTACTTGTTGCTGCTCGCATATGACCTAGATTTGCACGCGACCTTGAAGCTGCACTAGTAATCATTGAAATCCCCATTGTCGGTGCTCTGGGTACAACCCTATTTTTATATGGTGGTGGCCTCAAACTTCCTCCCCTGGGGAAGGTACGAGGGGCCTTCCCCATAAACCTTGGTTGGCGTGGAAGAATGGTTTTGTTTCCACCCTTTAAGTCTAAGTGTTCGTACCTTCCCCATAAACCTTGGTTGGCGTGGAAAAATGGTTTTGTTTCCACCCTTTAATTCTAAGTGTTCTTCGACATAATGAGCCTGTTCCACAGCTTCTGCAACTGAAGATGGTTTCCACATCCGCAACATTGCCCTAATCTTAGGGTTCAATCCATAAATAAAATGATCTGCTTGGCGCTAGTCAGTATCCATGTAGGATACATACTTAACCAATTCCATGAATCTAATTTCATATTCTTCTACCATACGATTTCCCTATACTAAGGCATGGAAGGCTCCTATCTGTTGTTCTTCATAATATGTTGGTAGGTACTTTTTCCTAAATCTCTCCTCAAATAACTTCCAAGTAGTTGTGTCTGGAGTGAGGTGTAGTTGACACTCTAAGTTACCCCACCAATTCAAAGCACTATCTTTGAGTTGGAATATTGCTATTTTAGCTTTTGAATTGGAATTATAATCCCTTAGTGTGAAGCACCTTCTCATTCCTTCTAACTAGGCTTATGCATGTTCGCTGGCACGACCTCCTGTAAACTCTAGGAGCTTAATCTTTTGGAGATCCCTAGTAATGTCCTTGATTGGAGGTCCTCTATCAGAGTCTCTTGATCCCTAGAGATTTCCTAACCCTAATGGAGGGTGATCCACTTCCACTTCATTTGTTTGGCGCCCTTTTAAAGTCTCATTAATTGCTTCTACAGAACACAAGATGAGAGTCAACTCCGGTGAAGGTAATGGGTAATTTGTAGGAGGTCCTTGTGATGACCCTCCTTGAACTTGATTTCTTCAAATCCTCACCATTTTGAATTGTTCAAATATCTGTATGATACGTAAGACTTATTAGCACAACTTAGGGCCTTGTCAATTCTTACTCGGCTCACACATGTTTTGCATAATGATAGGTGCAAGTTTTCCTTTTGTTATGCTTGTAAATGGCTATTTCTAATACTGAGATGATAACCGTGGGTCTACTAAATCCTCTCCCATTGCTATCTAAGCAAGTGCTACCACGCACTACTAGTCACCCTCAAATATCTTTAGATATCCCTAAACAACCATCCTAAATCCATCTTATATATTTTGAGCGTTCACATAAACATCAGCTTACCATTTTTAATCACATTATTATAACAAGGTGTCCTCTAGAAATTCCATTAACAATGTTAGATTAGTTTTCAAAGTGGATGCCTAGTTGTCTCAATTGACTCGATATTGACATTATTGTTAGATGTATATTATCCAATTGGTGTATATAGAATGGCTAGTGCTACATGCTTTAAGATAATAATATTGTATATTATATGTGATTCTAACATACAAATCTATTGTTGTTCACATTTGACAACTTTAATGTATTAAAATCTACTAAGAGAAAAGAGATGTTTTATGCAATGAAATGGACTCCATATTATATGAGTATATTTTAGAGTATGAATGAGACCAATTACCAAATTCCTCTAGATACAAAGAGGAAAACATTAACATCCCAAAATCAAACTCCACTACCATGTCAATGCCATTGCATTATGTATTGTTTATCCTCAACTTTAACTAATTGAAACTCATAAAATGTATAATTTATAATGAACCTAATGCTTGGAGGAAGCTATGAGTGTCTTTCATGAACGAGGACTCCTATTGGATCCAAATTCATTTGACAAGGTTCTAAAGAGATGCATTTTATTGAATAATTTGTCAAGCAATGATGTGTACATACTCTAATATCTTTTGTAGTCAAATCTGTAACCAAAAACACATATTCTTAACTATTACACCTAGAAACATCAAAAATTTTGAGTTTAAATATTATAGATTATAGATTATAAAAACTTAGACATATATATTTTTATGAATTATATATAAAATAATTATATAATGAAATCCCTTTATAACCAAATTTAAAAAAATTCTAACACCAATTTAACACATCCCTCACATTGTAATGGTTATATGGATGATATCCCTTGTCCCATATTTAAGGAGTCTCACATGGATTTAGCATATCTCTCACTTTGTATAATAATTATGACTTTCCTCTATTAAAATCACAATTTCTATTTCTTTTTAAAAAGCTGACACTTAAAAAAAGTTACAAAAATATTAATATGTGAAAAATTGGGATTTTTTTTTTTTTTTGAATAAAACATGTTAAAATGTGTCTGCCTATTCAATTTGAAAAAGAAAATTTGGGAAAAGACAGAATGGGAATCCGTCCTTGGAAGCAACACTACGCAATGGGTATTTTAATAATGATCGTTGGGTTTGTTAACATATTGAGATGGTTCCAGGAAGTCGACCTCATTTGCTTGAGGGTATGGGTATTGAATGGTAGAGGTCCCAGGAGAATATAAATTGCCAAAATCAGATGGGACCGGTTTGTCTGTTTTCAGGATTTGACTAATCTTTTCGATTTATTTTTTTTCTGCTGATCGTTTGGATCCATGGGAACTCGATTGCTAATTTCAGTTGGAAGGCCCTGTTGCAAATTCAGAATGAAGTTTCCCAAATGATGTGCCAATTTAATTGATTTTTTTTACTTTTTTTTATCAATTCTAGCCTATTATATTATATACCAGCTGCATTGAAAAAGATAACTTGGCCGTGGAGACCTGACAAAAGTAGCTCCATTTCTCAGCGAGTTTTTGGAGTCAAGAAGTATGATCCTCCTCCATCCGTTCAAGATGTTGTTGAAAGGATCAATAAAAGAGGTGACAGAGTTGATGAAAAGGTTAAGAAACTTGATATTGAGCTTGGTAGATACAAAGAATAGATAAAGGAGACTAGGCCAGGTCCTGCTCAAGCGGCTATCAAAGCTCAGGCTATGAGGATACTCAAGCAAAAGAGGATGTGTGAGGGACAGAGGGAAATTATTTATAATCAAACATTCAATCTTGATCAGGTTTCCTTTGCCACAAAGGGCATCAAGGATTCTCAGAATACGATGGAAACCTTGAAATATGCCAACAAGGAACTGAAAGGATCACTGAAGACAATGAAGATTGAAGACATTGATAATATTCCATATTATCCTTCCAGACATTCCAGGAGGCACAGATGCATTTGAGCTTGCTGCAAATTCTGCTATGGTGTCAAACTGGAGCTTTCACCCATTATAAAATGCTCTAGACTTGTGCTTATGGTACCCATGATGAGTATGATCGATGATCATTGACTTGAACGAAGCTGCTTGGAAACCACATTAAGCTTTTGGGTGGTAGCTTATTTGAAAATGCGGCCCATTCTTGTTTTAGCCTATGATTATCATGCATGATTGTTTATAACTTGAACTTTGGAAGGTGGTAACTTGGCTAACAATCTCTTCTAATTCCAGAACCTAATTTATTTGTCTTATTCACAGGGTTATATGCAAAATCACTCTATAAGCAATGGCATGAAGTGGTTGTTGGGTAAAATGCAAGTGTATTAGCCATGGTGATCTGCATCTTCATTATTATTGTAATGAAATTAGATTTAGGATAAAAAATCCATTGATTATTATTACAAGCTTGTTCTACTTGCACACTTGTTCATTTGGGGGCTAGGTGGTGGGACTCCACTTGGAATGCTATCTCCTATGATTGATGGATATGCAAAGAGCGAACTCAATGTTGATGCACTTAAATCTTTCAGGACATGAAGTTGGCTGGGTTGAAGCTATACATGATTACCTGCAATCTAAGTTGCACTGATATGAAGAGTTTTAAATCAAGATACAATATGGCTAGGATACGTCAAATATATACATAAATTCTAGATTACCATAAAAGAATTTCAAAATTTGGAAATAATGCTAGAAAGAAAGTTATCATTTAAAGAGGTTGAAGCTTTGTATTTATAAATCTATTGGTATGCAATTAGTGTTAGCATTTTTTTTTAATGTTATTTTTTTTCTTGCTTTATTAACAAAAATACCAACTAAAATGACTGATGCATCATCCAAAATAGCCGAAATGCAAGCTGAAGAAGCCGATACAACATTTCAAAAATCTGAAACACCAAAAAATTTCTCCTATGTTTTAGAGATGTTTCTTACAAGGAAACATGACAATTCCAAATTGTGAAAAATGTTTCCAACACCTCAAGGTCCAGTTTCCAATAACATAGCCTGGAATATGCTAGTTGCTCAAAATTCAAGTGGAGAATCAATTTGAAACTGTTCTAACAATGTAATCAAGAGGTGTGACGCCAACTGTTAAGGCATGGATAGAAATGACTGCAATCAATGGTCAAAATGGGCGTAGTGAGGAGGCCTGCAACTCTTTTGGTAAATGCAATTGGTTGGCATGAACCCTAATGTTATGGCCATTTCCAGTTCTATGCCTTCATGTGAATCACTAACTAGTTCGTTAAAGGGAAATGGAGTTCACACATATGTAAGAAAAAAAAATGGATTAGATTTGGACGTCTTTATGGGGAGTGGTCTTGTAGGCATGGTATGAAAACTATGGAATTCAAGATGGATGTCAAATTTACTGTAAAACGCCTAAAGGAATGTGGTTTCATGGCTTTCCATTCTTTTATGGACAACACCCTACAACGACGAGGCGCAGAGGCTCTCTAGTGTCCCACTATTGTGTTGGAATTTACCGATGACACAAAAATAAAAATAAAACATGATGGAAACCATTTGGGAGGACACCCAACCTTTATTGGATCTTTACTCAGCCATTGCATTTACATCTCGTGCAGGAATTGCAGCACTTTCACAAGCTCTGGAGGAGGATAGGGATGCCCTACTCATGACAAAAGGAGACCCATTTGTCATAGGAGCCCGGGAAGGGATGCCCAATTGCTCAAGGGACGCATTGTGCAATGTAGTATGCTCCTCTTCCCCATGATGTGGCTTGGCGATGTGCCCCCTCGATGCCTAGTCTTGTGTGTTGGCTCGTTGGTCCTCAATTTCAAATATAGTTGATGTCAGCTAGATGGATTTCGAGCCCAAATTTTTATCATTTACTAGGGAAAGTATCTCCATTCTATGGTTCCAGATTCTACAGGATCTGAAGGTCAGTTAATAGGTGAAGAATCTCAATTGGGATTGTGTTCGACTGAAGATATGAAGGTCAGTTAACAGGTGAAGAATCTGTTTCTCAAGATTTATCAGGGACTAGTCCTGAGCCAAGAGAATCAGAGAGCGGTAGTATGCTTCAAGTAGAGGCAATAAACTGTCTCTCATCAAATTTCAGTAATCAAAATTTGAGAAGGAATAGTCGAAGGAGACTGTGGGATGCTTTAACTAGGGGAACTTCTAGGAGGAGGAATTTGACTCTAGCTATACTTCTGTCAACAGATGACATCGATGATCTTGGTTCTACAAAGGATAGGTGGCTTCTTGATTTTAGTGGAGTACCATATGATGATGCTTTAGAAGATGATGTACTCAATAATGGTCAAAACTCTGACTCATAAGAAAGGAGATGGAATTTCAGATCCCAGGTCTGGGCATTACAAAGATTGCGCAGGATTCTCACGTAAACTCTTCTGGGCATTCAAGGTTTTGTGCATCGGGTACCCATGCAAATGGTCACTGCTCTTGTGAGGCTTATGTGATGACAGAAGAGACAAGCACACATGCAAGGATTTCATGCATAGTGATGCTTGTAGAGGCCTTGTTTGAGGTACTGGATGAGATTCATCAATAATCAGTTGATCTTTCACAGAAAACGTCATTATCTCATGTCTCACTACCAGCACCTGAGTCTGTTTTCAATTCATTTCCCATCAGGCATCTCAAGAAACGTGAGAAAAATGAAAATGTAAATGATGAAGCAGCACAATGCAACATTTGCGTTGCAGAATATAAGGAGATAAAATATGGGTTTTACCCTATTCCACGAGCACCATATGGAATGTGTTGATAAATGGCTAAAAGAAATACACAGAGTATGACAAAAGAATTTTTAAATTGCCGTTAAAATGGAGAAAAAAATCATTATATTAATCTTAAATGAAATCATTTCCACATTAAAAACAAAAAAAACAAAAACAAAATAAAACAAAAAAACAAAAAACAAAAAAAATTATAATAAAAATGATTACAAGCAATGATGAGGGCTATAAACTCTTTTAGCGGAGATTTATGTCTAATGGGTCTTGGGTCCAAATTTTGAACCCACTCTAATACCACGTGTAAGGCTTCATCCTAGGGTTCTCTAACAAAAACTAAATTTCTCTAATTTTAAATACAATAAAACGGGAAATAACTTATTTCTAACTAAATATTTAATTGATGATAATTTACCATTAAAATTTATTTCCCACAATTAAATAAGTAATCATTTCACTGCAAACATGAGTAATCTATAAACAGATGAATTCCTGTTCCAATAGCCTAGTTGAGATGCCCCTAAGCTCATGATCTTGCTAGGATGCTACTCTTGACTATCAACTAGATTTACCTCCCAGCCAACTAGGAAGTATTTCCTAGCCTAGGAAACCTCCACAGGTTCCCTAGCCCTTCAAGCCCAAGTCCAACCAGATGTAGTGTGTCCAAGTTAAACCAATACTCTCCTTCTCTCACTTCTCTTTA
Organism: Pinus taeda; assembly: GCA_000404065.3. NCBI lineage: Eukaryota > Viridiplantae > Streptophyta > Pinopsida > Pinales > Pinaceae > Pinus > Pinus taeda. The sequence continues at coordinate 273,538 of APFE031744058.1, read as the reverse complement.
CTCCACTTTCCTCTCAAAACAAAATCCTCCAAAACCACCACCAAATCAAAACCAAAACCAAGGATCCCCACTCCTCCCATCATCCTTCCCCTTTTATGTCTCTTTCTCCCGTCCACCTCAACCACCTATCATTAATGTCATAACTACCCCCTCATCCTTACATTTGACTTTTCTTATAATATTTTCTCCCAAGTAAATTTGAGAGGGCATTTTGGAGATGAGACGTGAATATATAATTTGGTAATTAATTGAAGAGGACGTTATCTTCTCCCAAGTAAATTTTAGAGAACATTTTAGGGATGAGATATGAATATATAATTTGGTAATTAATTGGAGAAGACCATATCTTCTCCCAAGTAAATTTGAGAGGACAATTTGGGGATAAAATATGAATATATAATTTGTTAATTAATTGGAGAGGACAATATCTTCTCCTAATTAAATTTTAGAGGACATTTTGGGGATATGGATATTTAAATTTGAATAAATTGAAGAAGACCATATCCTATCAAAATTTAAATTTGAGGAGGTAAGTTGGGAATAGTAATAAAAATTATATCAGTATTAAATTTATAGTTTCACCAATGTAGGTATGTACCAATATTTCTTGATAATTATAAGTCAATATTTTCAGGTAATTTAAACAATAGTAAATTTTGCATGATAAGATTAAGTAGGGCATTACAATGAGTAAGCCACCTACAGCTATGTTTGAACAAGTTCAACTTCTGCCATGATAAGATTTTCACTATCGTCACTGAAGTTAGCTAGTACCAATATTGGGGTTAGCTGAGGGTTTGTTACGCTAAATCGAACAGATTGTTCCAGCAATCTAATCTAGAAGATCGATTTAGCCAAGTTGTTAAATTTGCTATGTATGGTCCAGGTTGTTTTTAACTAAGTCGATGCCTATAAAGGTTGATCTGTAATCACTAGGAAGCTAGCGAACAAAAGAGAATCATGTCATTTGTATCTTAGAGGTATTATCTCCAGACATATTATTTTTAATTGGAAGACTGTTATGATGGCTATGTATTGAATTTTGATCGATTTATTGATGGTTTGTTGTGAGTTCATGAATTAGTGGTGTTAAATATTTTTGTTTCCTATAAATCAGTAAGCTCCCTAGGTGTGGTCGACCCCACCACCATCTGAGATCAGCTCTATATCATTTCTTAGGAACATAATAGTGAGATAGTTATAGTTGCTTCTCATTTGTCTTTGATTTATCAATTGTTTATATGTTGTGTGGAGGTTTATTGAATTTGGAACGATTTTAGTGTGTTGACTATTACATGTGTTTTCAGATTTGAATGTGTGGTTCTTGTGTGCATCTCAGAGATTGTCGCTCCTACCTTTAAAACAGAGACATACTTTGTTCCCCAAAGCAACAATTTATATCATTTTGACTGTGATGTTGCAGTTATATAAAAATTATTTCAATCATATTATAAATTGAATATTTTTGGTGAGCCCGTCTCTCTGTTGGAAATTCAGAGCAACCCTCGAATGTCGAAGTCAACATAATGCATTGAGTAGTAAGGATTGATATGGTGTGGGTTTTGTTGTGTGGATTAGAGAGCCGGATTGGTCATATGCATTGAGTGATTTTTCAGTTAATTCCGAATAAAATCACATTTTCTTATTTCTTTCTATTATCAAATTGGTTGGTTTTCTTCTAAATTATTTTCATGAATGTGTGTGTCATCGAAGTATTTATGTTCATATTGATTAATTAGAATAGCTTTACTTATCATAAGTTTAATTTAGTTCAAATCAGTTGGTTTTCTGCTAAATTATTTTCATGAGTGTGTGCGCCCTAGAAGTATTGCTTTCTAGATTGATTGATTAAGATAACTTATCATAGTTTAATCTAGTCTTTTTTCCTAATAGATTCCTAGTTTCTTAATAGAATTTGCAAATTGATTTTGGAGTTCAAGTGAGGGATTTAGTTTTCAGTGTGATTTCTCTTGCTTTTTCTTGAGTGCCTGAGTGCAATACTATAGCCTAGAGTCTAATATTATTGATTGAAAATGTAGTTCCCGACGTGAGGTAATTGCCATCAAATGCATTTTTTATTTGATTTAGAAGTTAGGTTGCAATCAGCTGTGTGATTTATATTTTCATTGAGAAGACAGAGTGTTGGTTTGTCGAGATTTCGAATAGGTTTTCTTGAGTTTAGTTTGAGATTTATGCAACTGTAGGATATTTTTCTTGAGTAAAGTTTGGTGTGCTTAATAGCAATTCATAGTTGTTTTATTTGTTTGTCATTCTTGATGATAGAATTAAGGTTTGATATTTGAAGCTTGTTCTTAAGGTTATGATAGATTAGGAATATGTATATAGATTAGCTGAGTGTGAGAGATCAAGTTGCTTAAGTGTGTGAGATATAGTATTCAAATTGGCTCCCAACATAAAGACCTTTTACTTGTTGTCAAGACAATGGAATTAATGTGAAGCTTTTCTCATTCTAGGGTTTTGAATTAAGAACAATTATTGAATGCAAGGTTGATTGCTTAGTTAAAGTTGAATTACCATCGCAAGTATATTAGATCTTTTAATTCCTTTAAGTGGAAATTGTAAGAGTCAGAAATTAGGATTTGAGTTTTGAATTATTGACTTATGTGTGGAGTCTGTTTGATTAAGCATTCACTTTCATAGCCTGGCATATTGGAATCTATGGTAAAGAATCAAGTCGACATTTAAGTCCAGATTTCAGTTCCAGTACAGAGTAGGTTAAGTTCATAGCGATTTCAGAGTCTTTAAGTTGAATTTGATTATTGATTATGCCTGTGTTAGCAAGATGGATTGATTCCATTTTAAGTAGTGTGTTTACAAGCATTTGTGTGTTCCATTACTTAGTTGATCATTATAAAGGAAACACTAAAACTCTTACCAAGAACTGAATGTAGAAAGCGCAATACAAATCGTGTTTACAAGCCAGGATTGACATATAGATGCAGGATAATTAATATACCTATTAAATATCTCAATATTTTGGCGTCGTTGTTGGGGAAGTTGTAATTTATTATTCAGGTAACTATTATTATTTGAGTTTTAGGATCTTGCAAGACTATCAGAAGGCGGAGAGTGTATTGTAAGACGTGAGTGAAGAGCCACGCATACACTTTTGTGGGGTTGCTCCAAAGTCTGACTGATCATTGCTTGTTCGTGAGTTTCTATTTCCTTTATCTTTATGTGTAGGAGTACAGGTATACATAGAGATAGAAAGGGTAGATTTATTTCTAGTTCTAAATTTCTTGCAACCTTTAGATCAGTTAATATACCCATTCTTACCGTTGCTAATCGATATGCAAGACTGAGACAAGAAGGAGGAAGTGTTGATACCAACTTGGTTTCGGATCAAGATTTCTTAGATCAAAGGGAAAAGACCATTCGACATGTTGTCTGTGACAACCCTGTAGAAGAACCAATACAATTGCAAGACAACGTGGACGAGAAATCAACCAATATCAACCGTGTTCCAATACCTTATGTTCACACCATAATGAGAAAACCCCTTCGGATGCCCATTGCAAATATGGATCACCAAGATGGGGAGGACAGACACAACGAAGAACGCCAAGAAGAGGGAGAAGGCCCTCGACGCAATGGTAACCTATTTGGAGGAAACAACTAGGATGACAAAGAGGAAGTTACCTACAGGTTCCCTATCCTAGATGTGACTCATGACATCAACATGAAAAACATTCCGATGGCATTTCTCCTATTATTCTACGGTAAATCATCTCAAGACCCCGATGCATTTCTTTTTGAATTCAATATTTTATGTCGCAGTTATAATTACTATGAGGATGCAAATAAACTTAAATTGTTTCCCGCCACATTAAAAGATGCAGCCCTTAGATGGTTCATGAGTCTAGGGCAACACACAATATACTCATGGGATGACAGGAAATTAGTCTTCCTTAAAAAGTACCAAGATTTTTGTAAGAGTAGGGACATCAATGATATCCAAAGACGGATTTCATATCATCCCATCAGTATATCATGTGTTGCCATAGAGTCATGAACCATCTAAGGGCCGCATCTTTTAATGTGGCGGGAACAATTTAAGTTTATGTGCATCCTCATAGTAATTATAACTGCGACATAAAATATTGAATTCAAAAAGAAATGCATCGGGGTCTTCAAATGATTTACCGTAGAATAACAAGAGAGATGCCACCGAAATGTTTTTCATGTTGATGTCACGAGTCACATCTAGGATAGGGAACCTGAAGTTAACTTCCTCTTCGTATTCCTGGTTGTTTCCTCCAAAGAGGTTACCATTGCATCGAGGGCCTTCTCCCTCTTCCTCGCATTCTTCATTGTGTCTGTCCTCCCCATCTTGGTGATCCATATGTGCAACGGGCACCCGAAGGGGTTTGCTGATTATGGTGTGAACAGGAGGTATTGGGACACAGTTGATATTAGTCGATTGCTCGTCCACATTGTCTTGTAGTTCTACTGATTCTTCTACAGGGTTTTCAAAGACAACATGTCAAATGGTCTTTTCGCTTTGATCTAAGAATTCTTGATCTGAAACCAAGTTGGTATCAACACTTCCTCCTTGTCTCAGTCCTACATATCAATTAGCAGCGGTGAGGATGGGTATATTAACTAATCCAAAGGTTGCAGGAAATTCAGAACTGGAAATAAATCTACCCTTGTTATCTCTAGGTCTACTTGTACTCCTACGCATAAAGATAAAGGAAATAGAAACTCAAGAACAAGAAGTGAACGGTCAGACTTTGGAGCACCCCCACAAAAGTGGATGTGTGGCTCTTCATTCACGTCTTAACGTACATTGTCCACCCTCTAACAGTCCTGCAAGATCCTAAAAGTCAAATAATAATAGTTACTTGAATAATAAATTACAACTTCCCCAGCAACAACGCTAAAATGTTGAGAGATTTAATAGGTATATTAATTCTCTTGCATCTATATGTCAATCTGGGCTCGTAAACGCGAGTTGCATTGCGATTTCTACATTCAGTTCTTGGTCATAGTTTTAGTGTTTCCTTTATAATGATCAGATAAGTAATGGAACACACAAATGCTTGTAAACACACAACTTAAAATGGAATCAATCCATCTTAGTAACATAGGCAGAATCAATAATCAATTTCAACTTAAAGACTCTTAAATCTTTATGAACTTTACCTACTATGTACTGGAACTGAAATCTGGACTTAAATGTTGACTCGATTATTTACCACAGTTTCCAATTTGAAAGGCTATGAAAGCGAATGCCTAATCAAATAGACTCCACACATAACTCAATCATTCAAAACCCATATCCTAATTTCCAACTCTTACAATTTCCACTTGAAGGAATTAAAAGATCTAATCTACTTGCAATGGTAATTCAACTTTAACTAAGCAATCAATCTTGCATTCAATAATTGCTCTTTATTCAAAACCCTAGAATCAGAAAAGCTTCACATTAATTCCATTGTCTTCAAAACAAGTAAAAGATCTTTATGTTGGGAGCTAATTTGAATACTTTGTCTCACACACTTAAGCAACTTGATCTCTCACACTCAACTAATTTGTATACATATTCCTAATCTATCATAACCTTAAGAACAAGCTTCAAATATCAAACCTTAATTCTATTCTCAAGAATGACAAACAAATAAAACAACCATGAATTGCTATCAGGCACACCAAATTGTACTCAAGAAACTATCCTATAGTTGCATAAATCTCAAACTAAACTCAAGCAAACCTATTTGAAATCTCGGCAAACCAACACTCTGTCTTCTCAATGAAAATATAAATCACACAGTTGATTGCAACTTAACTTCGAAATCAAATCAAGCACGCATTTGATGGCAATTACCTCAGGCTGGGAACTACATTTTCAATCAAGAGTATCAGACTCTAGGCTATACTACTGCACTCAGGCACTCAAAACAAAGCAATATAAATCACACTGAAAACTAAATCGCTCACTTGAACTCCAAAATAAATTTGTGAATTCTATTAAGAAACTAGGAATCTATTGGGAAACAAGACTATATTAAACTATGATAAGTTAAGTTATTTTAATCAATCAATCTAGAAAGAAATGCTTCTAGGGCACACACACTCATGAAAATAATTTAGCTTAAAACCAACCGATTTGAACTAAATTAAACTTATGATAAGTCAAGTTATTCTAATTAATCAATCTGAACATAAATGATTCGATGAAACACACATTCATGAAAATAATTTAGAAGAAAACAAACCAATTTGATAACAGAAAGAAACAAGCAAATGAATTTTATTCGGAATTAACTGAAACTCACTCAATGCATATGACCAATCCGGCTCTATAATCCACACAACAAAACCCACACCATATCAATTCTTACTACTCAATGCATTATCTTGACTTCAACATTTGAGGGTTGCTCTGTGTTTCCAACAGAGGGACCAGCTCACCACAAATATTCAATTTATAATATGATTGAAACAAGTTTTATATAACTGCAACAACACAGTCAAAACGATATAACTTGTTTCTTTTGGGAACAGAGTATGTCTCTGTTTTAAAGATAGGAGTGTGAATCTCTGAGATGCACACAAGAACCACACATTCAAATATGAAAACACATGTAATAGTCAACACACTGAAATCATTCCAAATTCAATAAACCTCCATGCAACATATAGACAATTGATAAACCAAAGACAAACGAGAAGAAACTATAACTATCACACTATTATGTTCCTAAGAAATGAAACAAATTTGATCCCAAATGATGGTGGGCCCAGCCACACCTGGGGATCTTACTTACAGGAAATGAAAATCTTTAACACAGCTAATTCATGAACTCACAGCGAACCATCAACAAATCGATCAAAACTCAATACATAGCCATCATAAAAGTCTTACATTAAAAATAATATGTCTGGAGATAACACCTCAAAGATACAAATAACGGGATTTTCTTTTGTTCGCTAGCTTCCTAGTGACTACAGATCGACCTTTATAGGCATCAACTTAGTTAAAAACAACTTGGACCATACATAGCAAATTTAACAGCTTGGCTAAATCTATCTTCCAGATTAGATTGCTAGAACAACATGTTCGATTTAGCATAACAAACCCTCAACTAACCCCAATATTGGTACCAACTAAGTTTAGTGAGGATAGAGAAGATCTTATCATGGCAGAAGTTGAACTTGTTCGAACACAGTTGTAGGTGGCTTGCTCATCTAGAAATATGCAGCCTATCCAGCCTTTACATCGTTAAGTACTGATCCTGAAATGGTCGTTGAGTACAAAAATGGTGCAACATGGTTCATGGACCAGCTCTCTCTTGATTTCATCCTGCTCAACTATTGCAATATTCACACTCAATCATATTGATGAGTTAGTTCATTGGTAACAACTCAAATTCGCTTAATATTAACTAATAAACAAAAAAATGACACAATGAAATGCTTTACCTCATAGTAGGGTTTTGAAAATTTTAGAGCAATAAAAATGGCAAGAGAGTAGGTATAGGAGTACAAAAAGGAAAAGAATGGAGGTGGAAAACAGTGGAAGTGGGGACAAAATGGGGCACCAACACATATTTAGTTCCCAATGTAACTTTGCTCATTTTACGATTGTTATATTTCTATGGTCTCAATTGATCCGGACTTATGCAGGAACGCAACAAAATATAGAAATACCCATATACACAGAGATGCAGTAGAAATACAAATTCATTTCATTGATATCGAAGAACTGAAATATGCTTACATACAGAAATAAAAATAAACTAGCTCGAGCGATGGTAGCTTATCTCTGAGAAATGATATGGTGGCTACATGCATCTGAAATGTGTTACAATGAGGCCCAAATGCCTATTTATTATTGAGAAACAATGGAAAACCCTAAACATCCAAAAACCTAACCCTAGGAGATCAAGTGCCAAAACTGTGGGCCCCATTTGGGTAAATTAGTACTTCAAATTCCCGGGGTCGTAACTTTGGTATACGATTTCCATTTGGCTATCATAATACCTCGTTTCGAAGATATTAAAGAGGAGGTCGAAAACAAATTGGTAGACCAAGTTGGGGTTTTTCTAATCTCCCTGTTTTCCATAAAAACTTCTTTTAGTCCCTCAAATCAGCTCCGGAAGTTTAGGGCCCGAAAAACTACCAAAATTAGTAAGTTTTGCTACAATTAAGGAAGATGAAAAGAAACAACAGTGTGGGTCCAAGTGGAATAGGTGGGTGGCCACCAATATCCACCTAGATCATTCCTCCCCCCTTAGGAAGTAGTGGTCCCCATTGCGTTGAGTGCCTCCATGAGATGGGGAAACCTCTGCTGAACTTGGTCGCTAGTGGGCCACTTGCCTTGGTGCAGGAGTTGGCCAACTTTGTCAACCTGATACAGTTGGCTATTCTTCTAGCAAGTGTTCTTGATTTGCGTGTCTATGATCCAATCAGTTGTCCTATGTTCCATGCAATCTGGGTTAAAATCTGTTGGTGTGAGTTATTATGTAATCTCTAATGTGTCTAGTAACAGTGGAAGGTATGGTCGAAGATTGTCCACATTGAACACTGGGTGCAAGCCAAGGAATGGTGGAATGTTGAGCTCGAAAGAATTGTTCCCTAAAGCCTTAGTGATGGTGTAAGGCCCATATCGGAGTGGGCGAAGCTTACGATGGGGCTCAGTGAGTCACTCCTTCTGAAAATGTATCCAAACTTTGTTTCCCACCTGGAACTTGTGTTTCATCCGATGTTGATCATGACGCTACTTGTAGTTAGCAATTGCTTTGTCCAATCATTTTCATGGACCCACTGGTGGATGTGTTGAATGCTCTCAATGAATTTGTTAGCGCTGTTAGCTTCGGACAAGACATGAACTTAATCTGCTTGAGTAGCTGCAAATGGGATGGCCACATTAATGGGACTTAGTCATTTGAATCCCAACCCCACCTCAAAGGGGTTGTGGCTAGTTGAGTTATGGAGAGCTCTATTGTGGCTATGTTGGACATAGGGGAGTTTTCATCCCATGTGTGTGGATATTTCGAGTTGTACATATGGAGAATGTGTACGATCATCATGTTGACGTCCTCTATTTGGCCATCAGTTTGGGGGTGGAAATTCATGGACTTAATGAGCTTGGTATCCAAAATAGACCAAAGGCTTGACCAAAATGTACTTACGCACGAGATGTCCCAATCTGAGATAATGGACTGTGGGGTCCAAAAATGTACCAAAACTCATTCAAAGGAGAGCTTATCAGTGGCTTATGTTGTGATACACTTCTTGCAGGCCGCCAGAATGGCCATCTTAGAGAATCTGTTGACAACCATGAAAACAAAGTTGTTTCCATGCTTAGTAGAAGGAAGGCCCGACATGTAATCCATGGAGATGGATTCCCAAGGTTGACTAGGAGTAGGTAGAGGAGTATATACGCCTTGCTTCTTGATGGTTGGTTTGGCAATGGTGCAGGTAGTGCAGGATTTGATGTACTTCCCAATATCCTTTCGAAGGTTCGACTAATAAAAATACTTCTGCAACATTGCCACTATTTTCTCTTTCCTAAAATGTCTAACGACCTGACTATAGAGTGCCTCCCAAATCATCTTGGTATGCTCGCTTGAAAGAACACAGATGTGTCACAGGGCAAAAAGCATACTCATAAATGAAAGGTATAGATCCAGTAATAAAAAAAGAAGCTAAATAAACCGAAATAATAAACAGAGAGAAAATAACCAGAAACTGCAAATAAACACTCTATACCTCCATATCTTAAAAATGATGTAGCTAGGGCTACCAGAAACCTTTTCGCATGAAACGAAAGGGGTTCTTCACTGGAACAGATGCTCCTAACACAATAGAGCAGTCTTCTCGGCCAGAAAGTTGTCAGAAACAGTAGATCTAGGAAACGGCAGTCGGATGCAGTTCTACCGACTTCAGATTTGGATCACCAACGGACGCGGCCGTCAAATAGCTCTGATACCATGTAGGAATTTACAGGGTAAGTTCCTCAGACAGAACACCGAAGGACACCGCTCACAAACAGATCACAGATCAATACACCAGTATTTTTGACGTGGTTAAAACCCTCAAAGAGGGAAAGAGTCCACGGCCTGAGCCAA
>APFE031744058.1:161115-256367 GCA_000404065.3 Pinus taeda | reverse complement strand
ATGAACCGTTGGATCACTACATATCGTGACCGTCAGATTGTAAGTTACAAAAGTACATAGTAAAGAAACACACTTTACCTAACTCTACACTAGACCAAGTTATACTTAACTATTTCCTATGTTTCGGAATATCCTAACAGTGATGTCATCAATTTTTGCAGTTAAGCCTTTCATTTCTCGGCCAACTTCAGAAGTGAAGGTACATGATGCAGTCATGTTAGGTTTCCTTTCATTATTATTGAGATGATGTATTATTCTTGAGATTCGTGTTTGATAATACGTCGAGGGATCATTATTTCCACATTATGTGAGATGTCATTAGCTTTTCATGCTATGTATTATTGTTGAGATCCCTATGCAAATATGTTGAAGTGATACTCATTGCCACATTATGTGAGATATTTTTAGTTTGTCATGCTGAAGGAAGCCCATTTTGAGTTAGAATTCCTATAGGGAGAACCTCTCTTGGAGAGACAGCCCACTCTTGTTGAGGGCATATGACCTTGTTATGACAAAGAATAGTCCATGTACATCATCATCATTTCCAGAAATTATATGAAGCGACCTCCACCATCTTGACACTAGGCCCAGAGAGGTAGCCCACACTGGGTGAAATCCATTATCAAATGTATCATGTTCTTGATTTGTTGATCGTTGTCATGGTTCTTCTTGTTTAAGCATGCACATGTAGTTATTTTATGCTCTTTCAAATGAAACTCTAACAACATCACATAAGTAAAAGATCTTGGATAATTCTGGTAGCTAAAGGATCTCGGATCAAATTTGGTATCAAAGGGGTCTTCTCACTGATGTGAATTGCAAGCATGAGCAATTGAACGTGCAACAATGGAGGATGACAAATAAATGTATGAGGCCTTGCTCAGGTTGTCCAAAATGGTGGACATAATGTATGAATCTTATGAGAAGAAAATAGAGGAAGGGGAGAAAGAAAGAGTAGAGAATGATGCTCCATCCACACCTTCCACTGTACATTCATTGCCTTCATCATCTTCTGAATTGAATGAGGAGATCAACTAGAACCTTCAAGCAGATAACATTGAATTGAAGATGCTTCTACGATAAGAGAAAGAAGAGAAACAGCAATTGCAGCTTTAATTGCGAGCCACGAAAGAGGCCCTGGAAGAATTGAATAGCAACAAACAGAGTCTTCAAGTAGAGCATGTTGAAATAAGGAGGATTATAGAAGAAGAGAAAGAAGAAAATAAGAGACTGTAGCTTCAACTACAAGCCACGACAGAGGCCTTGGAGAAGTTGAAGAACAACGAAGGCTTAGAGAAGCCCTCATCACCTGTTTCAGAATCAATAGTTGACGTAAAAAATGTTCGTTTTTCTTTAGATTCATCTTCACATGATGCTACTTTTTGTTGGAAATGTGAAGATATTGATTACAGGAACTAGCATGAGGCTCCTTACCAAGATTGGGTACAAAGAAGGAGGACTTGGTGTTAATGGCCAAGGCATGACTCAGCCATTGGAGTTCGTGCAAAGACCTAGATTCGTATGTTTGGGATACACTGAACGAGAATGATCAAAGGTGTCAGGAGCTTCTAAGACATTCTTTAAACTGTTAAGGAAAGATAATGATGGGAATGCATCACCATCATCCCACGGTAATGCACATTGCAGAGAAAGAGCTGAGGCAAGCTCTCATCACCATAATGGCACCAGACCCAGCGAGGAAAGGTATAACAAGTCTCAGTATTCCAAAGTTCATTTTGATTACAAGAATGTTGTTAACGGTGAACATAAATCATGGAATCTAAAAACATGTAGTTTTTGTGGTTTACATAACCATGTGATTGTTGAATGCTGGAAGAGAATAGCAACATGAAAGAGGATGAGGCATGAAAATCCTTCTCCATAGTAGGGAAAGAAGCAGGGTAAGCAAACTTGGCATAAGACTTATTGTATTCATTGCAAGAGGTGGTCATTAAAGAGCCACATGTTCGAGGCTCCATCCAAAGAAATGTCTTAAGGACAAAGCGCTCATGCATGAACCAGTTGAAAAAGTTGTTCGACAAGAAAATCCACCACAGGAAGAGGACCCATTCACTTTGATAAGTGAGAGATGGTTTTTCTAGATGCGATAGCTTGTCATGGTCGTATTTTTGTAAATCATGTGTTGCAATTTACATTGTAAAAGTGATGATGTGTTTTCCATCACTTGTTGATTCGGCGACAATGATGTTTTTGCCTTATATTGATAGTTGGGGTATTGCTTCCATTTTGATGTAAACTTGACCACATAGTATGTGTTATAAACTCGTGGCAAGTATGGGATTCTTAGGTCATTAATTGGTCATGTAATTAAGCATGTAATTTGCAAAATATTGTACTACAGGTTTGCAAAGGATGCAGGTGTCGGCTCATCGCTTATGGCTTTGAAGGACAAAGGTGAAGGAGAAGGAAGGGTGACCTATCACAACACTTGTGGTGCAGATAATGTACACGATAATTGTAGATTATGTTCATGCTTTTGTAGGACCAAAAGCTCCTCAGTGGGGAGGAATGATCCAGGTGGCTCTAGCGACACTCAAAGGTTAAAGAGGACTCAGAACAAGTCAAAATTAGAATTGGTCATATTACTCTCAAACTAGAACTAGAGCGAATTTCTCATTACATTGATTCCAACGGTTCGAACGACACTCAAATCCGAGTTCGTATGAGGAATATAGGGCTGGTCAAAGTTTTGGTCAAAGTGGGCATGTGAGCCAGGTTTAATGGTTCAAAAAAGTCGCCGAGACCCAGTGCATAGAATTCGGCCACCGCAATGGGAGAATTAGTCAAACACTTAATTTGTCTAATAAAACATATTTCAGTAAAATTGGAAAAATTATATTACAAGGACATGACTAAAATTGAGTTTTTTGGTTATTTTTAAATTCTTGATCCACCATTTAATTCCAAATTTAATGCAATATGTGTTTAATGACACTTGGTTTCGATCAAATTGACAAAAACATTAAAAAATAGAGGAGGTGGGCAGGCCACCAACCCACACCTCTCCATACAATGCTACGTATATTCCATATACATACATACATACATACATACATACATACATATATATATGTATGTATGTATGTATGTATGTATACATACATACATACATACATACATATTATTATATATATTATAGATATATATATATAATATATATATATATATAGATAAAATTAAATACTGTAAATATAATATATTATATCAGTAACTATATATTATATATAGTTAATATATATATATATTGTAACGAAAATATATAGATGGTTAATACAGCACATAAAAAAACAAAACATTTGTTATAACCATCAAAACAAGTTTGAATGTGACTGTTGCGAAAATGTTATGTCGCGGTTAAAAACAATTAACAAACACTTTATATCTTGGGAGTTGGCGGGGTTGGAACCCCTGGTGTCCTGCCTTTGATGCCTCTGCCCAACTGTTCTGCCACATGTGGTTTCTTTGAAAATTTCGCCACCCACACATTTAGAAGCCGGACTTTGCATTTGCACGGAGGAGAGAGACTGGCAGAAGATGGAGTAGTGGACTGTGGAACCATGAGCAATGGAACTAGGAGTGGAACCTTGACACAGATGTTGAGGTGGAACTATGTTGGCACATATTTCGAGATAGAATCCTTGCAGAGAATATTCCTGATGCAAAGAGGAATCTAAAAGATTCCTTGGGAGGTAAAATTTCACATTGTGAGAATGTTATCAAGTTTATAGTCATTTTTATTAGATTGTCACAAGGAGCATGATGGCGAAGTCAGATTATCCATCTGAGCAACATAATTTCACATGCTCCACAACACAAAATCCTGAGGGAAGTTTGAGGAATCTCTAGATTCCCTTGGAGGTTGAAATTCCCCAGAGTCAGAATGCAGCCAACTTTATACTCAAAAGTCTCAGAATTTTGCAAGGATCAGAATGTTGGGATCAGATTTTCCATTTGAAGAGTATATCTCCAGTCAGCCCATGGAGCATAATCTTTGGAGAATAATGGGGAATCTAAAATATTCCCCAAGGCCCAGAATTTGACAGTGTCAGAATTGGACGAATTGGTAGTTGATTTTTCGCTACTCGACACCAGAAATTTAGTGGTGCAGTTAGTTTTTCCAACTAAGCCTTTCATTTCTCAGCCAACTTTAGAAGTGAAGGTACATGATGCAGTCATGTTAGGTTTCCTTTCATTATTGTTGAGATGATGTATTATTCTTGAGATCCCTGTTTGATACTACGTCGAGGGATCATTATTTCCACATTATGTGAGATGCCATTAGATTTTCATGCTATGTATTGTTGTTGAGATCCATGTGAAACTATGTAGAGGGGATACTCATTGCCACATTATGTGAGATCTTGTTAGTTTGTCATGCTGAAGGAAGCCCATTTTGAGTGAGAATTCCTGTAGGGGAACGTCTCGTGGAGAGACAAGCTGCTCTTATTGAGGGCATATGACCTTGTTATAACAAAGAATAGACCATGTACATCACCATCATTTCTAGCATTATATGAAGTGACCTCCACCATCTTGACACCGGGCCCGAAGACGTAGCCCACATTGGGCGAACTCCATTATCAAATGTCTCGTGTTCTTAATTTTCTGATCATTGTCATGTTTCCTCTTGTTTAAACATGCACATGTGGTTCTTTTATGCTCTTTCAAATGCAATTCTAACAACATCATAGAAGTAAAATATCTTGGATGATTTCAGTAGCTGAAGGATCCCGAATCAATGATCTGATCAGTTATGGCCTGTTCCATGCAGTTTGGGTTTAATTTTCTTTGTGTGATTTGTTTTGCAATCTTTGATGTGTCAAGTAATGGTGGAACATATGGTCGAAGGCAGTCCACATTGAACACTAGGTGCAAGCCAAGGAATGGTGGAATTCTAAGCTTGGAATAATTATCCCCTACAACCTTAGTGATGATGTAAGGCCCATATTAAAGAGGGTGAAGCTTGTAATGGGGCCCGACGAGGAGCTACTTATAGAAATGTGACCAAACTTTGTCGCCCACCTAGAACTTGTGCGGCACGCGATGTTGATCATGATGTTATTTCTACTTAGCATTGGATCTGTCCAATATGTCATAGACCCGATGGCGGTTGTGCTGAATGTGCTCAATGAAGTTGTTAGCCTTGTCAGCTCTAGACTAAACATGAGCTAAATCTGCCATAGTAGCTGCAAATGGTATGGCCACATCAATGTGGCCATTTGAGTTATGGAGAGCTCTGTTGTAGTTATGTTGGACATAGGGAAGGCTTTCATCCCATGTGCATGGATGCTTCGAATTGTACATATGCATAATGTGTACGATCATCCTATTGATGACCTCTATTTGGTAATCAGTTTGGGGGTGGAAAGTCGTGGACTTAGTGAGCTTGGTATCCAACATCGACCAGAGAATTGACCAGATATACTTAGGAACATGTTGTCCCAATTTGAGAGAATGGACTATGGGATCCCAAAATGTACCCATACTCGTTCAAATAAGAGCTTAGCAGTGGCTTCTGTTGTGATATTCTTCTTGCATGCCACTAGAATAGCCATCTTAGAGAATCTGTCGACAACCACGAAAATGCAGTCATTGCCATAATCAGTAGAAGGAAGGCCTGACATGTAATCCATGGAGATGGATTCCCAATGTCAACTAGGAGTAGGCATAGGAGTATGTAAGCCTTGCTTATTCATGTTCAGTTTGGCAATGGCGCAGGCAGTGCAGGATTTGATCTACTTCACAGCAACCTGTCGATGTTTCGACCAATAAAAATACTTTTGCAGCACTACCACTATTTCTTCTACCCTGAAATGTCTAGCGACCCGACTATAGTTCACCTCCCAAATCATCTTGGCATGCTCGCTTGAAGGAACATAGATGAGTCCGAGGGGGCATAACAATGCATCCTGGAGATAAAAATTTGCAACTTTCTTACCTTCCAGGAGTGACTATTATGTGTTGCTGAATTCGGGATCGCTCTTGCAAATATGTGTCCACTCTGCAGTCTTGTGCCCACAAGAGTCAATCGCAGTGGTCAGCACCATGACTGGTGGTCGGCTGAGGTAGTTTACAACATTATTTGTGCTTCCTTATTGTATTTAATGTTCAAATGGAACTGTTGCGCGTATGTGGACCATTTCTGATGGCAACCATTTTGAAACATCCCTTATGTTTGTATGAACTATAGGGGTTAGTGGTTTGTTTGGATGGTTGTTCCCTCCCACAGAATGTAATGCTTCCATTGTTAGCAGGTGTGCACTTATGTAGACAGTCACGGTAATTGAGTACCAAATGTTGCTCAGAATCCTTAATACTCAACTTCGTGCGAAGGGTATGGAAAACATTTGTAAACTTCTACACATATTTATACCTTCCCTGCCGTATCATGGTCCACTTTATGCATTTATGTTCATAGATCCCGACAGGGTAATATTTTTCCTTGATGGCGTCTCAGAAATAATTCCAAGTGGGTGCGGCTAAAAACAATGAGGAATCCCTCTCATCCTTTTGTTCATAATAGGTTTCCCACCAGTCCTTGATGTATGGAGTGGCTTTGAGAAGAACAAAAGTAATATTATCCCGATTGAAAAAGTCATGAACCGAAAAATATCCTTCCAATAGATTTAACCATTTATCTATGGCGTCAGCATCTATCTGGCCCTCAAATATGGGAATATCAAAGTTAACTTGTACCTTAAAAGGAGTGGCACCTCCAGAGTGGTTGTTTGATGAATATGCGTCGCATGTGGGTAGTCGTTGAAGTATTTGGGCAAAGTTATCCATCATCGTGTTCCTCTATCGCTCGAAGGCTTCCTCTAGTAGTATTTTGAAAGGATATCTTGCCCCCTCGTCTTTCTTTTCTTCCACCATGGGAGGTCATCAGGTTTTGCGAGGCTAGTCTTGCAAAGGTTCAAATAGATCGAGCCCTAATTCCTTATACCCTGACCACGTTGGGGATATGCAAAGAAAAACAGAGAAAGAGAAGACTGCTCTGATACCACTGATCTAGAATTATACAAGAACGCAACAAAATATAGAAAGACCCACACACACAGAGATGCAGCAGAAATAAAACTTAATTGTATTAATATCAAAGAACTAAAATATGTTTACATACAGAAATAAAAATAAACTATCTTGACCAATGGTAGCTTATATTTGAGAATATATGTGGCACCTAGATGACTCTGAACTATGTTACAATGAGTACTAAAGCCCTATTTATTATTGAGAAATAATGGTAAATGCTAAACATCCAAAAACCTAATTGTAGGAGATGAAGAGCCAAAACTATGGGCCCTGTTTGGGTAAATTGGTACATCAACTTTCCGGAGTTGTAACTTTGGCATACAATATTTGTTTTGCTATCATAATACCTCATTTCGAAGATATTGTAGAGGAGGTCGAAAAGAAATTGGAACTTGAATTTGGGAGTTTTCTAGATTCTCCATTTTCCCTAAAAACGTCTTTTAGTCCCTCAAAACAACTCTGGAAGTTTAAGACCCGAAAAACTACCAAAAATTGTAAGTTGTGCTACAATTAAGGAAACTGAAAATAAATAATGGTGGGGTCCAAGTGGAAAAGGCGGGTGGACCCCAATATCTATATAGATCAATCCTCCCCCCTTAGGAAGCAATGGTCCCCATTGCGTTGAGTTCCTCTATGAGATGGGGAAACTTCTGCTGAACTTGGTCTCTGGTGAGCCACTTTCCTTGTTGCAGGAGTTGCCAGCTTTTACAACTCGATACAAATGGATCTTCTACAGGCGAGTGTTCTTGATCTACGTGTCCATGATCTGATCAGTTGTGGCCTATTCCATTCAGTCTGGGTTTAACTCTGTTGGTGTGAGTTGTTCTGCAATCTTTTATGTGTCCAGTAATGGTGAAAAGTATGGTTGAAAGTCGTCGACATTGAAAATTGGGTGCAAGCCAGGTAATGGTGGAATGTTGAGCTCAAAATAACTGTCCCCTACAGCCTTTGTGATGGTGTAAGGTGCATATCGGAGTGGGCAAAGCTTGCGATGGGACCCAGCGAGGTGCACCTTCTGTAAATGTAACCAAACTTTGTCACCCACCTAGAACTTGTGTGGCACCCGATGTTGATAATGACGTTTCTTGTACTTAGCATTTGCTCTGTCCAATATGTCATGAACCCATTGGCAGATTCATTAAATGCACTCAATGAAGTTGTTAGCCTTGTCAGCTTCGAACTAGACATGAGTAGAATCTGCTTTAGTAGCTACAAATGGGAAGACCACATCAATGGGACATAGTGGCTAGAATCCCAACCCCACCTTAAATGGGATGGCAACTAGTTTAGCTATGGAGAGCTCTATTATAGTTATGCTGGACATAGGGGAGGATTTCATCTCATGTGTGTGGATGCTTCGAGTTGTACATAAGCAGAATGTGTACAATCATCTTATTGACAATCTTTGTTTGGCCATCAGTTTGGGGGTGGAAAGTCATGGACTTAGTGAGCTTGATATCCAACATCGACCAGAGACTTGACGAAAATGTACTTAGGAACCTGTTGTCCTGGTTTGAGATAATGGACTATGGCATCCCAAAATTTACCCACACTCTTTCGAAGAATAGCTTACCAGTGGCTTCTGTTGTGATACTCTTCTTGCAGGCTGCTAGAATGGCCATCTTAGATAACCTGTCGATGACCACGAAAATGCAATTGTTGCCATGCTTAGTAGAAGGAAGACCCGACATTTAATCCATGGAGATATATTCCCAAGGTCGACTAGGAGTAGGTAGACGATTATATAAGCCTTGCTTCTTGATGGTTGGTTTGTCTTTTGCGTAGGCAGTGCAGTATTTGTTGTACTTCCCAACATCATGCCGAAGGTTCGGCCAATAAAATTACTTTTGCAGCACTGCCACTATTTTCTCTACCACAAATTGTCCAGTGACCCGACTATAGTGCGCCTCCCAAATCATCTTGGCACGTTCTCTTGAAGGAACATAGATGTGTCTCAAGTGGCCTAACAGTGCATCCCGGAGGTTATAATTTGGAACTTGCTTACCTTCAAGGAGTGTCTGGTATGTGCTTCCAAATTCGGTATCGCTCTTGTAAAGATGTGGCCACTTCGCAGTCTCGTGCCTATAAGAGTCGAGCATAGTGGTCACCACCATGACCGGTGGTCGACTAAGGCTGTCTGCAACATTGTTTGTGCTACCCTTCTTGTACTTAATGTTCAAGTGGAATTGTTGCAGGTATGTGGACCATTTTTGTTGGCGATCGTTCTGCAACTTCCCTTGTGTCTGTATGCACTTCAGGGGTCGGTGGTATGTTTGTATGACCTTTCCCTTCCCTGGAATGTAATGATTTCATTTTCGATAAGCATGCACTTGTGTAGGCAGCTGCGGTACTTGAGTTATAAATGTCGCTAAGAATCCTTGATACCCAGCATTGTGGGAAGGGTATGGAAAACATTTATAAACTCCTACACATCTTGGTCCCTTCTCTTCCATAGCATGGTCCACTTTATGTATTTATCTTCATAGCTCCCGACATGTTAATATTGTTCCTTGATGACATCTCAAAAAGAATTCTAAGTGGGAGCAGCTGAAAGCAGTGAGGATTCTCTCTCGTCCTTTTGTTCATAGTAGGTTTCCCACTAGCCCTTGACGTGTGGGTTGGCTTTGAGAAGTGAAAAACTAATATTTTCCCGATTGGAAAAGTCATGAACCAAAAAATATCCTTCCAATAGATTTAACCATTTATCTACAGCGTCTGGATCTATTAGGCCCTCAAATATGGGAATATCAAAGTTAACTTGTACCTTAAAAGGAGTGGTGCCTCCAAAGTGGATTTTGGATGAAGATGCATTGCTTGTGAGTAGTAATCGAAGGATTTGGGCAAAGTTAACCATCATTGCATTCCTTTGTTGCTCTAAGGCTTCCTTGAGTGGTATTTTTGAAAGGATATCCTACCCCCTCGTCTTTCTTTTCTTTTACCATGGGATGTCATATGGTTTTACGAGGTTGGTCTTGCAAAATTTCAACCGGATTGACCCCTAACTCCTTATACCCTGACCTCGTTGGGGACATGCAAAGAAAAATAAAGAAAGAGAAGACCGCTCTGATACCACTAATTGAGACTTATGTAAGAACTCGAAAAAATACATAAATACCCATATACACAGAGATGCAATAGAAATAAAACTTCATTTCATTAATATGAAATAACTGAAATATGCTTTCATACAGAAATAAAAATAAACTAGCTCGGTCAATGGTAGCTTATATGTGAGAAGAGATTTGGCGGCTACATGCCACTGAACTATGTTACAATGAGACCCAAAGGCCTATTTATTATTTAGAAACAACGGAAAACTATAAACATCCAAAAACCTAACCCTAGGAGATGAAGCGCCAAAACTGTGTGCCCCATTTGGGTAAATTGGTACATCAACTTCCTAGGGTCGTAACTTTGGCATACGAGCTATGTTTGGCTTTCATAATACCTAATTTTGAATATTTTGAATAGGAGACCAAAAACAAATTACCTAGTCAATTCGGGACTTTTTCACTGTCTCCGTTTTCACTAAAAACGTCTTTTAGTCCCTCAAAACGGTGTTGGAAATTTAGGACCCGAAAAACTGCCAAAAATAGAAAGTTGTGTTACAATTAAGGAAACTGAAAAGAAACAATGGTGGGGATCCAAGTGGAATAGAAGGGTGGCCACCAATATCCACCTGCATTAGTCCTCCCCCCTTAGGAAGCAATGGTCCCCATTGCATTGAGTGCCTCCATGAGATGGGGAAACTTTTGTTGAACTTGGTACCTGGTGAGCCACATGCTTTGGTGAAGGAGTTGGCCAACTTTGACAACCTGACACAGTTGGATCTTCTATTGGCGAGTTCTCTAGATTTGTGTGTCCATGATTTTATCATTTGTAGCATGTTCCATAAAATCTGGTTTTAACTCTGTCCGTAGGATTTGTTCTGCAATTTTTGATATGTCTAGTAATGGTGGAAAGTATGGTCGAAGGCGGTCCACATTGAACACTGGGTGTAGGCCAAGGAATGGTGGAATGTTGAGCTCGAAATAATTTTCCCCTATAAACCTTAGTGATTGTGTAAGTCCCATATGGAGTTGGCGAAGCTTGCGATGGAGCCCAGTGAGGTGCACCTTCTGCAAATGTAACCAAACTTTGTCACCCACCTAGAACTTATGTCACACACGATGTTGATCATGATGTTGCTTGTACTTAGCATTGGCTTTGTCCACTATGACATTGACCCACTGGCGGATGTGATGAATGCACTCAATTAAGTTGTTAGCCTTGTCAACTTCGAACTGGACATGAGTTGAATTTGCCTGAGTAGCTCCAAATGGGATGGCCATATCAATGGGATATAGTGGTTGGAATCCCAACCCCACCTGAAAGGGGCTGTGTCTAGTTGATCTATGGAGAGCTATATTGTAGTTGTGCTAGAAATAGGAGAGGCTTTCATCCCATGTGTGTGGATGCTTCGATTTGTACATACACAGAATATGTATGATCATCCTGTTGACAACCTTTGTTTAGCCATCCGTTTATGGGTGGAAAGTCATGGAATTAGTGAGCTTGGTATCCAACATCGACCAAAGACTTGAGCAAAATGTACTTAAGAACCTAGTGTCCCGATCTGAGATAATGGACTATGGGATCCCAAAATGTACACGCACTCGTTCAAAGAAGAGCTTAGCAGTGGCTTCCCTTGTGATACTCTTCTTGCAGACCACCAGAATGACCATCTTAGATAATTTGTCGAAGACCACAAAAACACAGTCATTTCCATGCTCAGTAGAAGGAAGGCCCAGCATGTAATCCATGGATATGGATTCCCAAGGTAGAATAGGAGTAGGTAGAGGAGTATATAGGCCTTACTTTTTGATTGTCGGTTTGGAAATGGCACAAGCAGTGCATGATTTGATGTACTTCCCAACATCATGTCTAAGGTACGACCAATAAAAATACTTCTGCAGCACTGCCGCTGTTTTCCCTACCCCAAAATGTCCAGCGACCTGACTGTAGTGCGCCTCTCAAATAATCTTGGCACACTCACTTGAAGTAACATATATGTGTCCCAGGTGGCATAACAGTGCATCCTAGAGGTGAAAATTTGGAACTTGCTTACTGATCCCCAAAAGATCTTTAATTGAAATTGTGATTTATTCGTTGTTAGAAAGTGTAATGCATGATTTAAAAACACCATTAAATACATAAGCATGGAGAAATGAATAATAATATTGCAAAAAATTAGAACAGCAAACCATGAGAAGAAAAGTGACGCAAGAGATTGATAACGAAGTTCAGATATCTCAAAGCCTACTTCTTCGGGCCCAGTATTCAATAGGGAGGCCTTTATATTAGAAATTCAAAGCCCAAAAAATAAATCAAAGTCACATCAACAAGATCCCTGGCTGGACCAGTTGTGTTATGCTCGACCTCAGAAATATGACGCAACTGACGGCGCTAAAAAAGACCCCCCTACAACTCCCGGAATAAACCTACAAAGTTTTGCCTCCAAATCTCCAAAACTACACAAAAATTCTTCTTTGTTGTACAAAATGTCACAACTCATCTATTTTTCCATGTCATAACATTACCATATATATCATATTTTGGTAACCAAAAATATCCCTACATAACCATGTTACATTAGTAACCTTATCGCTACAAAACAATATAACATCATTAACCCTTATCGCTCCATATTAATCTCACCCCAATCGTATTCCAACAAACCCACCGCATACAATTTTTAACATATACATTGGGTGCAATCGAAACTATACACAATGCGCAATACTAAAATCTCATATGGTATGGTGGCCAATGGAGCTGCGGACCCATGGCATGCCGTTGAACATAGCATGTCGAATGGCAGAACTAGTGGAATTGTTGCATATAATGTTATAACCATATAGCAATGTTAATTCCAACGGTTTCGGTGGCTTCATGATAAATACTCCGCGGTGGTTTCGTGATAAATACTCCGCACCTGCTACGTTAATATATGCATTTCTCAGTCTCGTGTTTTCATTGTTTGTGTTCACTAGTCTCTGGTTCAAGTTGGTCACTCCCCTGCTTCTAGCCCTAGTTTCTTTGGTTTTTCTTTGTCCTCTCCCTTGCTTGTCAATATGAAACACCAAGGCAAGCGGAGCTGCTCTGGGGATCGCCAAGGCAGTGGCAAGCGGCCTTCTGTCAGCCATTCGGAAAACCCTGCTCACTCGCCCATTAACCTCACCTCCTCTCCAGAGGATTTGCCTCCCACGAGCCCTGGTCGCAAGCCTGTTCCTAACAGTGCTTTCCAAACGACGCATTTCAAATTTTAGAGTGACTTGAACAGGCCATTGATTACTGCTCACATTACTATTATTCTTTTGGAGGAAGAAAATCAAATCTCCCCTTTGTCTTGCATTGCGCCCAACCCTTCTCACAGCAGTGAGCACTCCATGGATGAGGGAGAACAAGAAATTAAGCAGGTGGGAGAGCCTGGTCAGAAGAATATTCAGCCTTTAAGTATCCCTCCTCTTGATGAAAGTGGCCTAATTGATGTAGATAGGGACACAGGCACCACCAGTCTCATCCAGGCGATGGATGGCAAAGCGAATCTCAAAATTGGCAGTGCATGTTGGGATGTTGAGAAGACTCATGGGGAGGACGCGGAAGCTGATTGACATCTGTGACTGCATTCCTCCTTTTGGTCCATGGTTTTTTGCTCAGATGGCCACCTCCATGCTTTTTGCTCTCGGTTCGGCTCGGCTTCGTCAGTCTCAGATTTTGGCTTCCCTCTGAGGAAGTGTTCGGCCTCTTACCAGATGTCTGCACAAAAACTCTGCTTATATGTTTCCATTGTATCTCTCTCTTTCTATCAGCCTATGTCTAGCTCTAATGTCCATTTGTTAGCTCTTTGTTACTGTTTTCCCCAGTTTCTTTTTGTAATGGGGCAGTGCTGCAACGTTGATGGCTCTCGGGCTCTGACCCCTGTAGCCTCAACTCCATGTAAAAATATTTTGAATTACAGTTAATAGAATTTAGTTATTGCAGAGAAAAAAAAATATATGCATTGCCATAAACTTTAATGACATTATCCATTGTCATGTCAATGTTCAACAATAAGTTATATACGTTCACCCCACCATTTAACATATGTGTTTAACCTTATGGTAATATGTATTATTTGTGCGATGAAACTTTAATTACGTTGGTTTGTAATATATGTTCACCATGCTTATAATATATGTTTTGAAACATATTAATCCACCACCATATATTTTATGCTAAAGTATGAATTTAATGTCATATTTTAATATATGTTTTTTTGTTTTTTTGTTTCTAAATGAAATTTTAATATTTAGATGTGATGTAAAAATGACTTTTTTAATCTATTATTTCACATTGCAACCAAACTGAAGAAATTACCACTGTAACGAAGCTGGAGATCTGCCACTGTGTTGAACCTATACTTTTGTCATGTGTCGAGCAGTAAAACATTGTTTCTTCGCAAACTTCCACAAGCAGTTTCTTATTCATCCAGAGTCCAAATGCACCCGTTCAAGTTGCGTTGGAGTCATTTCAGCAAGCTCTACACAATGACATTGCTTCCACCTGAATCGAGTAACTTTGAATTTTAGGCTTTTTCTAGATCCTTGATCAATTTCGGATCACTTACCTTCCAGGAGTGTCTGGTATGTGCTACCAAATTTTGGATCGCTCTTATAAAGATGTGACTACGCCGCAGTCTAATGCCCATAAGAATCGAGCATAGTGATTAGCACCATCACCGGTGGTTGAATGAGGTAGTTTGCAACATTATATGTAATTCCCTTCTTGTACTTAATGTTCAAATGGAATTGTTGTAGGTATATGGACCATTTCTGATGGCAATCGTTCGACAACTTCCCTTGTGTCTATATGAACTATAGGGGTTGATGATCTATGTGGATGACCATTCCCTTCCCCGGAATGTAATGCTTCCATTGTCACTAGGTGTGCATTTGTGTAAACAGCTACCATACTTGGTGTGAGTTGTTCTACAATCTCTGATGTGTTTAGTGTTGGGCGCAACCCAACTTGGCTAGATTTTGGGAAAGGAATCCAAATTTTGTTGATAAAGCACACATTACAAAGTAGGAAGTGGATTGTGCAGCAGAGCACACAAGGACCACACAGTATGGGGGCTTCGTGGCGAAGCCCCTTCCTTTTTGTAAAAACATATAATATTCTATAAGTTGAAGGGTTTTTTTTACCATAGTCCCTTGTATTTTGGAAACCATGGTATGTGGGCCATGGTAATGTAGCGATGTAATCCCTCAATGTAATAGTATATAGGGATGAATAAAAAAGAAAGAAAGCAAATTACTATAATGGAAAATCATGTATTGAATACTTGAGTCTGTGTGAATGAGTTTGGTGACGAAGGAAAGGCTTTGTAGCTGAGTGCGCAGAGGCCTAAGTCTGTAGCTGAGTGTGTAGGTGACCTGCAGCTGAGTGCACAGGATAAGAACTGTTGTTGTAGAAACTCTGTATTATACGAAACAGTTCTTGTGGACATAGTCTCACATTGGCATTAACCACGGTAAAATCTATGTCTACATGTGTTTATTTGCTTAATATCTACACTTTATTTTAGTAATGTAAAGTTTATAAATATTTATGATATGCTTAAGTGATAAATGTAATTCTATGAAGTAAAGTATAAGTGAGAATTATTTTTTGAATGCAAAGTAGTAAGTAAGTGTTAAATCATAAGAAAATACAAGAGTGCTACAATGTAGTATCCCTCAGGCTGCAGAAACCTGGTTTTGCAACCTCCCATAATCATTTTGCATGAGATTGTGATTTGCTTGCATGTCGTTGCCGAGAGGGCCAATGGTTGAGGATTTTTTTGGTGCACAATAAACTCCAAACCAGGGTCAACCTAACCTAAGCCAACAAATGGTTTTGTTGTCGATACCCGGAATATGTTTCAAGGATATGTTTATGTGGCATTCATCGAAGAAAGAAATCCAAGATTGGGTAGAACAGAAGGAATGAGAATTTGTAGAAAAATAAAATAGAAGATCTAATCTGTCATCTAAAAGGTGGTTGGAGAAATATATCTTTGAAGATGAATATGAAATATTCTTCGATTCATTTCATGTCGAGCTATACGAGTGGGTATCTAGATTGACAGAAAGAAAAGGCTACTTCAAACGAGACAAACCTAAGTGGAATCCTGGATTAATATAGTGACTCAAGAAAACCAAAAATAGGATCTCAAGAGTTGTTGATTTATGGATTAATAGCATCTTAGGAGGATTCATTACTAAGTTCATGGTAGACTCGATTGTGTCCTACAACGAAGCAGAACGAAAAAATTTCGAAGAGCCGCGACATAAGTTCTTAAAATATCTTAACCTTTGGATTAGCATGCTTTTGTGTGAAAAGGGGATTTTACGAATGCAGTCATATTCTGAGTTACTTATGTAAAGAAGATCCAAAGAAGAAACTAGGACAATGTGAAGTGAAAAAAGATATAGAATAGACACTAGAAAGAGATCTCGTCGCCAAGATCCAAAGAATTTTATAGAAGCTGATTATAACTCTTTGTTAAGTGAGTCTGAAAGTGAATAAAACCATCCTAAAAAAACTTGAAGTAACCCTGCAATATTTACCCTTCCAGCCTGAAAGTTCATCGAAGCCAGAATCAAGTGATAATCAGGGTATTTTTGGTTTTCCCTGTCCCCCTATCCCTCCTACCCCTCATCCCCCTTCCCCTCCCTCATCACGAAGAAATATGACTGATGATATTAAGTTGCATGTTTTTAAAGGGACTAGATCAGAGGATCCGAAGCAATTCTTGTTCTTATGTGAAGCAGTATGGACAACAAAGTAGGTCCATGATGAAAATATGAAGAAAGTGTAGCTTGTTACAATATTTTGGGATAGAGCGCTGACATGGTACATGAAGTATTCAAGAAATCAAAATAGACCAGTTGCAGACATTAAAACAACGTTGGTATAAGAATTCAAGAAGCTAAAGTTTGAGTCGAAGTGCATCACAGAGTGAAAAGAAATCAAACAAAAGCCTACTGAGTATGTTTTGGAATTTGATCAAAGATTGAAGATACTATTGGATCAGGTAAGCTTCGAAATAGATCTACAACAACATAAAGAGTGGTTTATAGTTGTGTTGCTTCCACATATAAGATTGTCTTTGTCACAACAGAAGATAGAAACTCAAGTTGAAGCCTTAGAACTTGCGATGAAGTTAGAAGCTTCGCCGATAAAGGATACCCATACCTTCCCCGGAATGTAATGCTTCCATAGTTGGAAGGCATGCACTAGTGTAGACAATTGCGGTACTTGAGTACTAAATGTTGCTCAGAATCCTTGATACCCAGCTTCGTGCGAAGGGTATTCAAAATATTTGTAAACTCCAGCACATCTTGGTCCCTTCCCTGTCGTAGCGTGGTCCACTTCATTTATGTATCTTCATAGCTCCCGACATGGTAATATTGTTCCTTGATAGCGTCTCGGAAAGAATTCCAAGTGGGTGCAGATGAAAACAGTGAGGATTCCCTCTCATCCTTCTGTTCATAGTAGGTTTCCTACCATTCCTTGATGTGTAGGGTGGCTTTGAGAAGTGAAAAAGTAATATTTTCCTGATTGGAAAAATCATGAACTAAAAAATATCCTTCCAATAGATTTAACCATTTATCTACGGAATTTGCATCTATTTGGCCCTAAAATATGGGAATATCAAAGTTAACTTGTACCTTAATAGGAGTGGCGCCTCAAGAGTGGTTGTTGGATGAAGATGAGTCGCATATGGGTTGTCGTCGAAGGATTTCAGAAAAGTTATCTATCATCATGTTCCTCTCTCGCTTGAGGAATTCCTCGAGCAGTATTTTGAAAGGATCTCCTGCCCCCTCATCTTTCTTTTCTTCCACCATGGGACGTCGTCGGGTTTTGTGAAGTTGGTCTTGCAAAGGTTCAACCAGATCAAGCCCTAACTCCTTATACCCTGACTTCGTTGGAGACATGCAAAGAAAAATAGAGAAATAGCAAGCCTCTCTGATACCACTAATCAAGACTTATGCGAGAAAGCAACAAAATACAGAAATACCCTTATACACAAAGATGCAGTAG
The DNA here is from genome assembly GCA_000404065.3 of Pinus taeda. Lineage (NCBI taxonomy): Eukaryota > Viridiplantae > Streptophyta > Pinopsida > Pinales > Pinaceae > Pinus > Pinus taeda. The sequence continues at coordinate 238,205 of APFE031744058.1, read as the reverse complement.
AAATAAAACTTCATTTAATTAATATCAAAGAACTGAAATATGCTTACATACAGAAATAAAAATAAACTACATTGGGAAATGGTTAATGGCACAATAAAATTTACTAAGTTCAGCGATGAAATTGGTATCTGTTGTAATGTATCTTTGGATCATAGGGGGGAATGTTAGATGATCCAAAAACTCTAAGATGCTTAACTCGAGGTTTGAAACCAACCCAAGCTTCATAAGGTGTGATTCCGTCTAATGAAGCAGTTGGTGATCTGTTTCTTAAGTAGACAGTTGTATGAATTGCTTCTGCCCAATATGTTGGACTTAACCTTTTGAAAGTTAACATAGATCTCGCCATTCCTAACAAGGTACGATTCATTCATTCTACTACTCCATTTTGTTGTGGAGTATAAACATTGGTAAGATGTCATTTTATGCCATTATCACTGCAATAAGTTTTGAATTTATTTAAAGTGAATTCTCCCCAATTATCTGTCCTGAGAGTACCTATCTTTTCTTTGACTTCATTTTCAATAAGTTAGTGAAAAATTTTAAACTTTTCAAATGCTTTTGACTTTTGCTTTAAGAAATAAACCCAAGTCATTCTACTGAAATCATCAATGTATAGTAATAAATATTTGCACCCACCAAATGAAGTCTGTAGTGGTCCACAAACATCACTGTGAACTAGTTGTAGCCGCCTGTTTGCACGCCATGAACTTTTTGGAAAGCTTTCTTGACTTTGTTTTCCATAAATGCAAGCTTCACATTTTGCATTTTCCTTTTTGAAAGTGGGAAGTCCTTTAACCATCCCTTGTTTCTGCAATTCAAAAATACTATCAAAATTTAAATGTCCATATCTTATATGCATAATCTTATAGATGAAATTCCTGTAGTCACTGCTCCTGCAAAATCAGAATCCTTAGAATAATTGTCCCTTTCATCCTTAACAGTTTTCCATCTTCATAACCTGTCATCACAGTTTTCAAGCTCTGTTTGACTGAATTAATCTTAACTAGGCCATCTTCCATAATGACCTGATGTCCTACTTGTCGAATCGTGACTAAAGATGGCATATTTTTCCTAAAGGTTGGTACATACCATACATTTGAAATCATTTTTTCTCCAATTCCAGGGAGAAAAACTTTAACTACTCCTTTTCCATAAGGAGTATGTTTTGTATCATTTGCAAGAAAAATGGAATTAAGTTGGCAATCTTGAAAACTCCAAAAAAAATCACGTCGACAAGTCATGTGTTGAGTTTCCCCTGAATCCAAGATCCACGCATCTTCATAATCACCTCTAAGATGGAATGAAAGTTGTAATGTCGGCGAGGAAGTAAAAACATATTCTGAGTTATTATCATCTTGAGCATTTGCAAAGTGCTAAGTGCTGATGAAACTTGGGAATTTTATTAAGAGAATTTCAACAATCTTCAGCATAATGTCCAACTTTGTTACATCTTCGACACACAATTTGACTTCAGTCTCTTCCTCTTCCTGAATATTGTCCTCTGCCTCTGCTTTGACTTCTATTTTGAGGTTGTCCTCTACCTTGATTATTATTTCCTTGTCCTTGAAAATAGCATCTTCCTTTATTGTTTCCTCTACCTTGAAAAGTACTCCTGCTTGAACCGTTGCCTCTATTAAAGTTGTTTCCTTTGATTTGGCTTCGACCTCGACTTTGTACATTATGTGTTGCTTGATTCTGATTGAAATTCCCTCTGCCTCTGTTTCTAGAACTGTCAGTCGATGATTTACTAGTGCTGGCCTCTGTGAAAAAGACATCTTCACCAACTTTCTTTTTCTTCCCAAAGGTTTTATCATGTTGGGTCTAAATTTCGCAGAGCTCATCAAACTTTAGTTTCTCTAACTTTCCAACTAATTGTAGAGTCTCCAAAAAATGTGTGTAGGAAGAAGGAAGTCCAGTAATTAAAATTGTGACCATAAAACTATCATCTACTGCTGGAAACCCAGCATTAATGATTTCCTGCCTAATATTCTTAAGTCTTGAGATATATTCAAGAACATCACCTCCTTCAGTCAATTCTTGTTGCAACAATTTTAATTGTAGATCAACTTTCTTTAATTCAGGCTGAGTATCAAAGAAGTATTTAAAGCTCTCAAAGTTGACCATGCATCTGTAGCATTTTCTTTATGGACATACATTTCATCATTGACAGAAGATTTAATGAGAGCTAATGCTTTGGCATTCTAACTTCCCATTTTGCTAGTGCAGCTACATATGTGGGTTTATTCAGCTTAATATCACCATCACATATTCCCTACCACAATTCATTATAAATGAGAGTGCTTTTGATGAGGCGTTGCGATGTTTTATAAGATTTTGTACCTTCAAGTTTGTCGGAATCAGAAAACAAATTAATCAACTTTGACATTGTAGTGTTGAAGCTTCGCACCAAGATTCAGGCTCAGAAAAAAAAAATATCAAGATGGGCACCACACCATGCAACACACTACGCAAAAAAAACGATCTATCGGGGCTTGGCCTTGACCCTCGTATAGTCATTGAAATAGGAAAAAAATGACTGAGCTTTGCTCTTGGCTCTAGTCAATTTCTCAAATATTTACAAAGTAACTTTCAAAATTTGACTATTACAATGATGCTCTTGCAAAATCTCGTAAAAAAAAAAAATGTTACCCCCCCCTCAAAGTAAAATTACTTTGAGTCACACTTATCTCAACAAAAACAAATTACAAAGAAAAATCTCCTTATTACACCAAAAACAAAATTACAAATAACCTTATTACTCCACAAATATTACAAAATGCTTATTACTCCAATAAAACATTACATAAAAAATATATACCTTATCTCTCCAAATTACAAAATTAAAAAAAAAATATTCCTTATCTCTCCAGCAAAGAATTTTCACTTTTCAGATTCACCTTTAAACTTACTTAAAAACAAACACTGTCAAACGCTGGATTTTTTTTACTTGTCCTTCAGGCTAGATCTTGATTGGTTGACGCTGGCTAGCTGGCCCTCACGCTGGTTGGCTATGCTGGCTGGCTGTTGTGCTGGTTGGCTCTCACGCTGTCAATATCGGTAAATTATGACAGGATATGCCGTTTCAAAGAAGAATGAAACTGAGACATCAGCCTTTTTAAAAACCTCTCATCTTCCGATTTACAGGATGTGAAGTTCTTGATTCTGATGAATTCCTCACATAACTACATTAAATTAAATGGTGCATGACGAATCCCTTTTTGTTACTATCTTAAAGTGGACACTAGGGTTCAAAATTCTTCCTGAATTGATATCTAGATCTTTCGGTTATAATTCAATAAATTTCTGTGGACTATAATAAAACATGTCTCGCAATAACTTTTTAAATGGCTCGATAGAACTTGTGCGGTGTTGCTTATTCCTTTAATGCCAGCCTCAAAATACTTAGAAGCAAGATCTATGAATCCTTATAACAACATTATCTTATAGGCCATTCCGCCTTCTGGGCTCCTTCATTAACAGATATTGAAGATTTATTTTCGAACCTCACAAAGCCTTCTACGAAATCCGGAAGGTTCTTTATTTGGAGTCGAAATGGCAAGCGATGGAGTTGTTACTGTCTACGGTAACAAGATGGCGATATGGTAGCATTTTCAGGGCGCAGCTATGCAGCAAGATCTCTACCAACTTTTGTGGCTAACCAAATACTCATTATCACAAGCTTTACATTTACATTAGTTCTCATTATCGCAAGCTTTACATTTACATTGGTTCTTGACTTCAAAAAAGGAAGGCTGTGTAGCTTATTATGGAAAACAGATGGCAGCAAACACTGACAATCATGGAACGTGAATAGCAGTAAAAGAAATCTAATTTTAATACACAAATTGATTTGCAGATTAAAAATCTAAAATCAATAAGAAATTTTTTTATTTTATTTTTTAACACAAAACTGGACAATTTCATACCAATAATTTGCTGATCAATTCAATGGATTTTTCCAAAAACTTGTAGAGCTGGAATCTCCTCCTCACATCCACTGCAGCATTATTGAAGCTCTGATACCACAATAATGGCAGAAGTGTCCTCGGACACGTAATTTTATTAATCAGAAAAAAACAATTACATATTGATTTTGCAAGAGTTTACACCCGAACAACAAAACACTCATGCAATGACCTATTTATAAGCTCAATGTCCTAACTACCTCTAATTATGGATCACTTGTTAAATAACAAGTGTCCACTTACAATAAATGCTATTCAAAACAACTAGCTAACAAATCTCCTAAAATAGAGCCTAAGATACGACACATTTGGAGAGTCATATCTTGTTACAACAATATACTAATTCTAAATGTCTCCATTAAATAATTAAATATTCTAGAATAATAATTATTAATTTAATATCTTAAATTAGTAATTATTTTATTCCAACTTTATAACCTATGATAATATTTTATTTTTGGATCATCTAACAGTGGTAGCTTATCTTTGAGAAGAGATGTGCGGCTACATGCCTCTGAACTTTGTTACAATGAGGGCCAAAGGCTTATTTATTATTGAGAAATAATGGAAAACCCTAAACATCCAAAAACCTAACCCTAATATATCAAGAGCCAAATTTGTGGACCTCGTTTGGGTAAATTTGTACATCAACTTCTCGGGGTCGTAACTTTGGCATACAATCTCTGTTTGGCTATCATAATACCTCATTTTGAAGATCTTGAAGGGAAGGCCAAAAAAAAATTGGTAAAAGATATGAACACTTTTATGGTCTCTCCCCTAAAAACGTCTTTTAGTATGTCAAAACGGCTTCGGAAGTTTAGGACCCAAAAAACTGCCAAAAATAGTAAGTTGTGCTACAATTAAGGAAACTGAAAATAACTAATGGTGGCGGTCCAAGTGGAATAGGCAGGTGGCCACCAATATCTACCGAGATTAGTCCTCCCCCCTTAGGAAGCAATGGTCCCCATTGCATTGAGTGCTTGCATGAGATGGGGAAACTCCTATTAAACATGGTCCCCGGTGAACCACTTGCCTTAGTGCAAGAATTGACAAGATTTGACAATCCGATACAATTGGATCTTCTGTTGGTGAGTGTTCTTGATATGTGTGTCCATGATTAAATCAATTGTGGCTTGTTCCATGCAGTCTAGGTTTAACTTTGTTGGTGTGATTTTTTCTGCAATCTCTGATGTGTCTAGTAATGGTGGAAAGTATGGGTTAAGAGGGTCCACATTGAACATTAGGTGAAGGCCAAGGAATGGTGGAATGTTGAGCTCGACATCATTGTCCCTTACAGCCTTAGTGATGGCGTAAGGCCTATATCGGAGAGGGCGAAGCTTATGATGGGGCCCAGTGAGTCGCTCCTTCTGCAAATGTAACCAAACTTTGTCGCAACACCCCGAACTTCTGTGGCACCCGATGCTGATCATGACACTGCTTGTACTTAGCATTGGCTTTGTCCAATTTGTCATGGACCCGCTGGAAGATGTGCTGAATGTGCTCAATGAAGTTGTGAGCCCTGTCAGCTTCAGACTAGACATGAGCCAAATCTGCTTGATTAGATGCAAATGGGATGGCCACATCAATGAGACATAGTGGCTAGAACCCCAACCCCACCTGAAAGGGGTTGTGGCCAGTCGAGCTATGGAGATTTTTGTTGTAGCTCTGTTGGACATAGGGGAGGCTTTCATCCCATGTTCGTGGATGATTTGAGTTGTACATTGCAGAATGTCTATGATCATTCTGTTCAGGACCTTTGTCTGGCCATCAATTTGGGGGTGGAAAGTTGTGGACTTAGTGAGCTTGGTATCCAACATCGACCAGAGACTTGACCAAAATGTACCTAGGAACCTATTGTCCTTATCTAAGATAATGGACTATGGGATCCCAAAATGTACCCACAGTCACTCAAAGAATATCTTAGAAGTCTTTTGTTGTGATATTCTTCTTGCAGGCCGCTAGAATGGCCATCTTAGAGAATCTGTTGATGACCACAAAAATGCAGTCGTTACCATGCTTAGTAGAAGGAAGGCCCAACATGTAATCCATGGAGATGAATTCCCAAGGTCGACTAGGAGTAGGCAGAGGAGAATATAGGCCTTGCCTCTTGATGGTCAATTTTCTAATGAGGCAGGTAATGCAGGATTTGATGTACTTCCCATATCCTTTGTGCACTATTGCCACTATTTTCACTACCCCGAAATATCCAGTGGCCTAACTGTAGTGCACCTCCCAAATCATCTTAGCATGCTTGCTTGAAGGAACACAGATGTGTCCCAGGTGGCATAATAGTGCATCTTGGAGGTGAAAATTTAGAACTTTCTTACCTTCCAGGAGTTTCTGTTATGTGTTGCCGAATTCGAGATTACTCTCGTAAAGATGCAGCCACCCTGTAGTCTCGTACCCACAATAGTTGAGCACAATGGTCATCACCATGATTGATGGTCGGCTGAGGCAGTCTGCAACATTGTTGGTGTTTCCCTTCTTGTATTTAATGTTCAAATGGAATTGTTGTAGGTTTGTGGACCATTTCTGATGGCAATCATTTTGCAACTTCCCTTGTGTTTATATGAACTACAGGGGTCGGTGGTATATGTGGATGACCGTTCCCTTCCCCGGAATTTTAATGCTTCCACTGTCAGTAGGCGTGCACTTGTGTAGACAACCATGCTACTCAAGTACCAAATGCCGCTCAGAATCCTTGATAGCCAGCTTCGTGCAAAGGGTATGGAAAACATTTGTAAACTCTGGCACATCTTGGTCTCTTCCCTATTGTAGCATGGTCCACTTTATGTATTTATCTTCATAGCTCACGATAGGGTAATATTTGTTCCTTGATGGCATCTCAGAAATAATTCCAAGTGGATGCAACTAAAAACAGTGAGGATCCCCTCTCGTGCTTTTGTTGACAGTAGATTTCCCACCAATCCTTGAAGTGTGGGGCGCCTTTGAGAAGTGCAAAAGTAATCTTTTCCAAATTGAAAAATCCATGAACTGAAAAATATCTTTCCAATAGATTTAACCAAGTATCTTCGACATCTGCATTTATCTTACCCTCAAATATGGGAATATAAAAGCTATCTTGTACCCTAAAAGGGGTGACACCTCTAGAGTGGATGTTGGATGAAGATACGTCGCCTACAGGTAGTCGTCGAAAGATTTGGGAAAAGTAATCCATCATCGCGTTCCTCTATTCCTTAAGGGCTTCCTTGAGTAGTATTTTGAAAGGATCTCTTGCCCCCTCGTCTTTATTTTCTTCCACCATGGGAGGCTGTAAGGTTTTTCGAGGCTGGTCTTGCAAACGTTCAACCAGATCGAGCCCTAACTCCTTATACCCTGACCTTGTTGGGGACATTCAAAGAAAAATAGAGAAAGAGCGGACCGCTCTGATACCATTGATCAAGAATTATGTAGGAAAACAAAAAAATACAGAAATACCCATATACACAGAGATGCAGCAGAAATAAAACTTCATTTCATTAATATCAAAGAACTTAAATATGCTTACATACAGAAATAAAAATAAACTAGCTCAGGCGATGATAGCTTATCTTCGAGAAGATATGGGGAGGCTAGATGTCTCTGAACTGTGTTACAATGAGGCCTAAAGGCCTATTTATTATTGAGAAATGCTGGAAAACCCTAAACATCCAAAAACCTAACCGTAGGAGATGAAGCGCCAAAATTGTGGGCCCTGTTGGGGACGTAACTTTGGCATACGATCTTGTTTGGATATCATAATACCTCGTTTCAAAGATGTCGAAGAGGAAGCCAAAATAAAATTGCTTTATTAGTTTTGGGTTTTTTCTATCTCTTCTTTTTCCCTTAAAACATCTTTAAGTCCCTAAAAACGACTTTGGTAGTATAATACCCGAAAATCTTCCACAAATATTAAGTTGTGCTACAATTAAGGAAACTGAAAAGAAACATTGGTGGGGGTCTAAGTGGAATATGCAGGTGGCCACCAATATCCACGTAGATCAGTCCTCCCCCCTTAGGAAGCAATGGTCCCCATTCCGTTGAGTGTCTCCATGAGATGGGGAAACTTCTACTGAACTTGGTCCCTGGTGAGCCACTTCCCTTGGTGCAAGAGGTGGATAGCTTTGACAACCTAATACAGTTGGATGTTTAGGTGGTAAGTGTTCTTGATCTGTGTGTCCATGATCCGATTAGTTTTGGCTTCTTCCATGCAATTTGGGTTTTAACTCTATTGGTGTGAGTTGTTCGGTAATCTTTGATGTGTCTAGTAATGGTGGAAAGTATGGTCAAAGGCGGTCCACATTGAACAATAGGTGCAGGCCAAGGAATGATGGAAAGTTGAGTTCGAAATCATAATCCCCTACAACCTTAGTGATGGTGTAAGGCCCATATCAGAGGGGGAAAAGCTTGTGATGAAGCCTAGCGAGGCACTCCTTCTGCAAATGTAACCAAACTTTGTCACCCACCTGGAACTTTTGTGGCACCCGATGTTGATCATGATGTTGATCATGATGTTGCTTGTACTTAGCATTGGATCTATCCAATATGTCATAGACCTGCTGGTAGTTGTGCTGAATGTGAGCAATGAATTTGTTAGCCCTGCCAGCTTCAGACTAAATGAGCTGAATCTTCCTAAGTAGCTGTAAATGGGATGGCCACATCAATGGGACATAGTGGCTGGAATGCCAACCCCACCTGAAAGGGGTTGTGGCCAGTTAAGCTATGGAGAGCTCTGTTGTAGCTGTGCTAAACATAGGGGATCATTTCATCCCATGTGCGTGGATTCTTTGATTTGTACATACGCAGAATGTGTACGATCATCCTGTTGACGTCCTCTGTTTGGCCATCAGTTTGGGGCTGGAAAATAGTAGACTTAGTGAGCTTGGTATCCAACATCGACCAAAGACTTGACCAAAATGTACTTAAGAACGTGTTGTCTCGATCTTAGATAATGGATTGTGGGATCCCAAAATGTACCCACACTCATTCAAAGAAGAGCTTAGCAGTGGCTTCTGTTGTGATACTCTTCTTGTAGGGCGCCAGAATGGCCATCTTAGAGAATCTTTCGATGACCACGACAATGCAGTCGTTTCCATACTTAGTAGAAGGAAGGCCCGACATTTAATCCATGGATATGGATTACCAAGGTCGACTAGGAGTGGGAATAGGAGTATATAAGCCTTGCTTATTGATGGTCAGTTTGGAAATGGTACAAGAAGTGAAGGATTTGATGTAATTCCCAATATTATGTCGAAGGTTCGGCCAATAAAATACTTCTGCAGCACTGCCACTGTTTTCTCTACCCCGAAATGTCCAGCAACCTGACTGTAATGGGCCTCCCAAATCCTTTGTGCACGCTCGCTTTAAGGAACACAGGTGTGTCCCAGGTGGCATAACAATGTATCCTGGAGGTGAAAATTTGGAACTTTCTTACCTTCCACGAGTATCTGGTACGTGATGCCAAATTCAAGATTGCTCTTGTAAAGATGCAGCCACCCCGCAGTCTCATGCCCACAAGAGTCTAGCACAATGGTCAGCGCCATGAACGGTGGTCGGTGGACGTAGTCTGCAACAATGTTGGTGCTGCCCTTGTTGTACTTAATGTTCAAATGGAATTGTTTCATGTATGTGGACCATTTATGATTGTGATCATTCTGCCACTTCCCTTATATTTGTATGCACTACAGGGGTCGGTGGTTTGTGTGGAAGGCCATTCCCTTCCCCATTATGGAATTCTTCCATTATAGGCAGACATGAACTTGTGTAGACAGTCATGGTACCTTAGTACCAAATGTTGCTTAGAATCCTTAATACCCAGCTTCATGTGAAGGGTATGGAAAACATTTGTAAACTCTAGCACATCTTAGTCTCTTCCCAGTTGTAGCATGGTCCACTTTATGTATTTATCTTCATAGCTCCCGACATGGTAATATTGTTCCCTAATGGCGCCTTGGAAAAGATTCCATGTGGGTGTCATTGAAAACAATGAGGATTCCTTCTCGTCCTTTTGTTCATAGTAGGTTTCCCACCAGTCCTTGATGTGTGGGGCGACTTTGAGAAGTGAAAAAGTAATCTTTTCCTGATTGGAAAAGTCGTGAACTAAAAAATATCCTTCCAATAGATTTAACCATTTATCTATGGCGTTTGAATCTATCTGGCCCTCAAATATGGGAATATCAAAGTTAACTTATACCTTAACAGGAGTGTCCCCTCCAATTTGGTTGTTGAATGAAGATGTGTTGCCTGTGGGTAGTCGTCAAAGGATTTGGGCAAATTTTTCCATCATCGTGTTCCTCTATTACTCGAGGGCTTCTTCGAGCGGTATTTTATAAGAATTTCCTGCCCCTCGTCTTTATTTTCTTCTTCCATGTGAGGCCATCGGGTTTCGCAAGGTTGGTCTTGCAAAGGTTCAACTAGACCGAGCCCTAACTCCTTATACCCTAACCTCGTTGGGGACATGTAAAGAAAAATGGAGAAAGAGCAGACCACTCTGATACCACTAATTTTAGCTTATAGAGGAACGCAACAAACTACAGAAATACCCATATACACAGAGATGCAACAAAAATAAAACTTTGTTTCATTAATATCAAAGAATTGAAATATGATTACATATAGAAATAAAAATAAACTAGTGGTGTCAATGATAGCTTATCTTTGAGAAGAGATGTGGTGGCTACATGCCTATGAATTATGTTACAATGAGGCCCAAAGGCCTATTTATTATTGAGAAATAATGGAAAACCCTAAACATCCAAAAACCTAACCCCAGGAGATGAAGCACCAAAATAGTGAGCCTCGTTTACGTAAATTGGTACATTAACTACCAGGGGTCGTAGCTTTGGCATACAATCTCCATTTGCTATCATAATACCTTGTTTTGAAGTTCTCAAAGAGGAGGCCAAAAACAAAATGATATGTTAGTTTGGGACTTTTCCATTCTCTCTGTTTTCCCTAAAAACGCCTTTTAGTCCCTCAAAATGGCTCTGACTGTTTAGGACTTGAAAAACTACCAAAAATACTAAGGTGTGCTCCAATTAAGGAAACTAAAATGGGTCCAGGTGGAACATGTGGGTGGCGACCAATATCCACCAGGATCTCTCAATCCCCCTTAGGAAGCAATGGTCCCCATTATGTTGAGTACCTCCATGAGATGGGGAAAATTTTGTTGAAATTGGTCCCTGGTGAGCCACTTGCCTTAGTGCAGGAGTTGGTCAGCTTTGACAACCCGATACAGTTGGATCTTCTGCTAGCGAATGTTCTTGATCTACATGTCCATGATTTGGTTAGTTGTGGCTTGTTCGATGCAGTTTGGGTTTAACTCTATTGTCGTGAGTTGTTTTGCAATCTATGATGTGTCTAGTAGTGGTGGAAAATATGGTCGAAGATGGTACACATTGAACACTGGGTGCAGACCAAGGAATGGTGGAATGTTGAGCTCGAAATAATTTCTCCCTACAACCTTAGTGATGGTGTAAGGCCCATATCAGAACGGGTGAAGCTTGTGATGGGGCCAAGCGAGGCGTTCCTTCTGTAAATGTAACCAAACTTTCTCACCCACCTGGAACTTGTGTGGCACCCGATGTTGATCACGACGCTGCTTGTACTTAGCATTCGCTCTATCTAATATGTCATGGACCTACTGGAGGATGTGTTGAATGAGCTCAATGAATTTGTTAGCCCTGTCAGCTTCGGACTAGACATGATCCGAATCTTCCTGAGTAGTTACAAATGGGATGGCCACATCAATTGGACATAGTGGTTGGAATACCAACCCCACTTGAAAGGGGTTATGGCCAGTTGAGCTATGAAGAGCTCTATTGTAGTTGTGCTGGACATAGGGGAGGCTTTCATCCCATGTGTGTGGATGCTTCAAGTTGTACATACGCAGAATGTGTACGATCATCCTATTAACAACCTTTGTTTGGCCATCAGTTTGGGGGCAGAAAGTCATGGAATTAGTGAGCTTGGTATCCAACTTCGACCAAAGACTTGACCAAAATTTACTTAGGAACATGTCATCCCGATCTAAGATAATGGACTGTGGCATCCCAAAATGTACCCACACTCATTCAAAGAAGAGCTTAGCAGTGATTTTGTTATGATACTCTTCTTGTAGGCTGCGAGAATGGCCATATTAGAGAATTTGTCGACGACCACGAAAACACATTCATTGCCATGCTTAGTAGAAGGAAGGTCCGACATATAATCCATGGATATGGATTCCCAAGGTCTTGTAGGAGTAGGCATAGGAGTATATAGGCCTTGCTTCTTGATGGTCGGTTTGGCAATGGCACAGGCATTGTAAGATTTGATGTACTTCCCGACATCCTGTCGAAGGTTCGGCCAATAAAAATAATTCTGCAACACTATCACTATTTTATCTACTCCGAAATGTCCAGCGACTTGACTATACTGCGCCTCCCAAATCATCTTGGCACGCTCACTTGAAGGAACACAAATGTGTCCCAGGTGGCATAACAATGCATGCTTGAGGTGAAAATTTGGAACTTTCTTACCTTCCAGGAGTGTCTATTATGTGTTGTCGAATTCGAGATCTCTCTTGTAAAGATGTGGCCACCCCGCAGTCTCGTGCCCACAAGAGTCTAGCACAGTGGTCAGCACCCTGACCAGTGGTCAGAAGAGGTAGTCTGCAACATTGTTGGTGTTGCCCTTCTTGTACTTAATGTTCAAATGGAATTGTTGCAAGTACGTGGACCATTACTGATGACGATCGTTCTACAATTTATCTTGTGTTTGTATGAACTACAAGGGTCGGGGGTCTGTGTGGATGATTGTTCCCTTCCCCGGAATGTAATGCTTCCACTGTCAGCTGGTGTGCACTTATGTAGACAGTCATGGTACTTGAGAACCAAATGCTGCTCATAATCCTTGATACTCAGCTTCATGCAAAGGGTGTGGAAAACATTTGTAAACTTTGACACTTCTTAGTCCCTTCCCTGTCGTAGCCTGGTCCCCTTTATGTATGTAACACCCCCTCCTCCCAGGTCCACCCAAGCAGCCAACCATTCAGGAAAACCTGTGATCAGAGAGGTTACTATAATGGATTCAATCTCCTTGGTGACATTAAGGAAATAGAATTGATGGAACTCAACAAACAAACCCATCCACGTCAGCAATTACACTCCCAAGAGATGTGTCAACCACTCAGACATCTTGTCCGTGGTTCCCACTGATGTTTTAAGCCTCTTAACCGAATTTTTATCTCATTTTATAGGAAAAACAACGACCAACAACTCAAAGTCGCTCTCATTGTCCTTTGTGCCAACGATTGTGGATTTTTCTCAGCATACCTATTCCAAGGACCCTGAGATTTGAGCCACTTTTCTAGCCCAGAATCCTAACCTATACCCAAAACTTGCTACAACCTTCAGAATCCATCAAAAACATGATAATAATCCTGACAAATCGAAAATCAACCTCAGGACTTGGCTTGAGCATTCCCAGCCGGGACTGACATTCTGTCAAACACTTGGCATCAATGCAACCTACAGGTTTGGGATACAAGAGAGAGCATAAATGATGTTATGAAACATAACCAGAAGGATCGTGTCCTTCTCCATTGGTCTATTATATCATCAATTAGGTCTTGCATCCATCCATTTAATCATTACAAATAAATACATGAAATAACCATGACATGAACCAGTCACATAACTGTGCTTATAACCAGCATTAAACCATATAAATATTAGAGATATGATAGCCATTAAATCTATATATAAAAAAGTACAAAAGTAAGAGAACTTAGCTTTTATTAATCATAGGTGAACCCAACCAGGTTTGGGACTTCCATGTACCACCCGACCATAGACATGGATAAACCAAATCTCTCTTTCAGCCAGTCACCCTCGTGCCATATTCCAAGCATGAATGTGGGATCTCATAGAAAAACCCATCGAAGAACAACTAAGGGAATCCAGAGGTTATACCATCTCCACCCTCACCAAATCGTGATCACACCAAAACAGGTGCTCTGATCACAACAAAACCAAACTTGGAATGCCTTCTGGAATCCACCAATATCCTTGAGGAATTTTTTGTCTCCTTGCCTCTCAAGATTTACCACAATCCAATCCTGAATCACTAGGCCCTAAACTGAGACCAGTCCCTCGGGCTTTACCATAATCCAAAACTGGATCACTATGCCCTAAACTGAGACTTCTCCCTCAAGATTTACCATGTCTCTCGCCAAACTGATCAAGGGAGTCCTAGGCCTTTGGGAATGAAGCTTGAGACCACCTCCGCCAAGGATTCTGAAATTCATCCGACAAATGAAAGCTCAAACCGAAATAAACATCCCAATACCATGGCATCTGGAAAAAGGCAAGGCTAGGTTGGAAACCATTTTTATAACCCAACAAAACCATGTCACTGACAACAAGAGAATCATACACCAACATGCAAAGCCATGCATGTCCAAACCAACTAGGAAATCACACATGAAAAAGGTTACCTACAAGTATTCATGTTGAAGCTGCTTGATTATGCGTTTCTTCCCTGATCCTTGCTTTCCTTCCTTTCCCTTTGATTGCTTTTCCTTCCTTAATCCAAAGCTAGAGTGCTCCAAGAAAAATCTAAGTGACCAAGAGTGAGAGAGAGAGAGAGAGAGAGAGAGAGAGATATAATAATGAGAGAGCTCCAAACTTGAACTGGCAAAAGGTTACACTGACAAAACTTTCTAACTGATCCTCAGAATCCTTTTTATTAATGAGGCATCTATTTTCTTCATTTTCCATTACTTTCCTTCAATTTCCTCCTCACATGCAACTTGTGAACTTTTACCTTCCTTTTCTCCTATTTATCTTTATTTTTACTAATAAATGTGCCAAAAATGTACCTTTTTTCCTTTTAATGTATTTGCCTAAGCCTTTACCAATTTTCCTTAGCCAAAACACACATCTAGTGATGCCCACTAATATATCTTTGCCCAACATTCAGCTTGGAATAAGTGTCCCTTAACCGTGGTATTATTTTTCCTTTATTAACTTTCATTACATGAAATTTTCACCAAGGCTATTACAGAACCCTCCCCCTTGGGGAACACCGTCCTTGGTGTTAAACCACATCATGACCTCAACAAAACCACTGAAAAGCAAACATACTGCCCTTGGAGCTTTATAACTTAGTTCGTTGCGATATTTAGAGTGAAAGACCTACTCAAAAGCAAAACATCATGAAAACATGACAATATAATAACCATAATAATATGACACCCATACCACTTATTAGAGCTCTATAACTTAGCTCATGGTGGTATTTACATCCATATGCATATACATACATATACCAAAACATCAGTAAAACATATACCAATATCAAACCAAAATTGCTTTGCCTCAACCGGAAAATAATGAAGGATACAGGGCCTGCATCTAATCTGTCATCTCCCATGTAGCTTCTTCAAGCCCAAAGTGCTTCCACTGCACTTTAAATTTCTCTATGGCTCTGTTCCTAAGCATGAGGTGTTTCCACTACAATATGCACTAAGGCTCTAGCTAAAACTCTCCTTCTTGCTCCACCTGCAATATAGACCAATTAATAACATGATCAACATCCTTTATATACTTCTTAAGCAATGAAATATGGAAAACATCATGGACTTTCACTGTTGGAGGCAGTGCAAGTTGATATGCCACTAGTCCAATCCTCTCAAGGATCTCGAAAGGCCCACAATACTGTGGTGCCAACTTGGCACATGAACCAATCCTCAAAGAGATTTTCTTGGGCTTGATGTGCAAATACACATGCTCCCCAACCTTAAACTCCTTGAACACCATGTGTTGATCCGCATAACTCTTCTGTCTATCTTATGTTTCCTTTAGATTCTTCTTTATAACCTGCATTTCCTGCTCCATGTCTACCAACATGTCCGATCCAATAAGTACCTTGTTCACTCAATCACTCCAGCTGATGGGAGTGTTATGACTCTGTCCATGCAATGCCTTGAAAGGACTCATCCTCAATGACTCCTGATAACCATTATTGTATGTGAATTCAACCAATGGAAGGTACTCCTCCCGTTTCTTCTGTTGGTGCATCACGTACATCCTCAACATATCCTCTAAGATCCTATTGACCCTCTTTTTCTGTCTATCTGTCTGCAGATGATAAGTTGTGTTGAAGGCTAAATCTATGCCCAAGCCTACAAATAGCTCCTTCCAAAACTTGGAAGTGAACTTTGCATCCCTGTCTGACACAATCTTCTTTGGAACACCATGCAGTCTCACTATCTCTCTGATGAACACCTGTGCTAACTCACTGGCTAAATATGTAGTCTTTATTGGAATGAAGTGTGCTACCTTGCTCAATCTGTCAACCACGACCACAATAGAGTCATGCTACTTTGCTGTCCTCGGAAGACCTGAGATGAAATCCATGGAAATGACCTCCCATTTCCATTCTGGAATCGCTATAGGCTATAGTAAACCACCTAGATACTTACATTACTCCTTGACCTGCTGACAATCTAAACATATAGCCACGAACTCTACCACTTCCTTCTTCAGATTCAGCCAATAATAGAACTTCTTTATCGTCGTCAACGTCTTCTGATATCCTGGATGACCCTAGTATGGCTAGGCATAAAATTCCCTCAAGATAAGATTCTTGATCTCACTGCAATTCGGTATATAGATCTTGTCTCTAAATCTCACCAAACCATCTCTCGTGAGATAATAGTCTGCATCCTGATCACCTATACATGTACCTATGATCTAGTGTAAACTATGCATAATCTCCATGTACTTGTCATCTCGTTGTCCTACCTGCAAGATCCTATCATGTAACCTTATCCCATAAGAGCTCATAGTTGTTATATGATTTACATGTATCTTCCTGCTAAAAGCATCCGCAACCCAATTCTCCTTCCCTTTGATGTATCTAATCTCAAAGTCGAACTCACTAAGGGTAGCCAACCATCTATCTTGCTTGGCATTCAATTTTTGTTGATTAAACAAATATCTCAACCCATTATGATCGCTCATTAATGTAAAACTCCTGCAAAGAAGATAGTGCCTCCACATCTTCAATGCATGTATAATTGTTGCTAGCTCGAGATCATGCATTGGATAGTTCTGCTCGTGCTCATTCAATTTTCATGACTAATAGCACACTACCTGCCCTTCTTGCATGAGAACTCCACCAAGTCCTCTCTTGCAAGCATCTATACACACTACAAAATCCTTGTCCGGATCTGCAATCCTTAGCTTTGGTGCATGTGTCAATAATTGCTTAAGCTGCTCAAAACTAGCCTCACATTCTTCTGTCCATTCGAACTTCTTACCTTTCCACTTCAATGATGTGACAAGATATGCAATGCATGAGAAGTTCTTGATGAACCTCCTGTAGTAGCCTATCAATCCCATAAATGATCTCACCTCATCCACATACTTAGGAGTTTCCCACTCCATAATAGACCTTATCTTTTCTAGATCCACTGTTATGCCATCCTTGGAGACAACATGCCCCAATTAATGTACCTATGTTTGAAAGAAGCTACACTTGCTAAGTTTAGCATACAATTGATACTCTCTTAGAAACCTCAACACTTCTGCTAAATGCTCGACATGTTCTTCATCATTCTTAGAATACACCACTATGTCATCAATGAACACAATAACAAACTTGTCCAGATAAGGACACAACGCACTATTCATCAAACACATAAATGTAGCTGGAGCATTAGTCAAACTGAATGGAACAACAACAAACACATAATGCCCATACTTGGTCCTGAATGTAGTCTTAAAGATATCCTCTTCCTTGATGCGTACCTGATGGTATCCCAATCTCAAGTTGATCTTAGAGAACATTGTTACTCCCTTCAACTGATCAAACAAATCAACGATCCTCAGTAAAGGGTGAATGTTCTTGATCGTTAACTTGTTCAGTTGCCTGTAATCAATGCAAAATCTATGAGTACCATATTTTTTCTTCATGAACAACATTGGTGCACCCCAAGGCGATACACTTGGCCTAATGTACCCCTTGTCCAACATTTCCTTTAGCTGCAAATTTAACTCAGCCAACTTAGGTGTGATCATCCTATAAGGTTCTTTTGATGTTGGGGCTTCTCCTGGTACCAACTCAATAGAAAAGTCTACCTACCTTTGAGGTGGCAACTCAGTAATGTCCTTAGGAAACACATCCTGTAACTGCTGCAAAATTGGGTACCTGCTTAACACATTAGCATCCTCAACCTCCTTACCCTTATCACTAGAAATGTGTACTGCAAACATCACACAACCTTTTCTGCAATTATGTTTAGGCTGCATAGTGGTAACCATCCTCACTGATGTAGGCTTCTTTTGCCCCTACAAAGTCCTCTTTTCCCCATTATCATCCACACACTCAATGGCCTTGTCGAATCAATCCACTATGGTTTTGTGAAGGTATAGCCAATTCATACGCAAAAGCATATTGTATGAACCCAATGATAATACATTCAAATGTGTTGTTGTAGGCATGCCATTTAACTCAAATGCACAAGCTCTTACCCAATGGTGAACTCGCTTCTTTGTTCTTGTAGCCAACTGTACCAACCAAGATTATGCATGCACTTCTTTTCTAGAACCACACTTATTCATCAGGTCAGGATTAATATAACTATAGTTAGATCTAGGATCAATCAAAATAGAAACAACTTGATCACAAATCTTACCGTCCATCTCAATGATCGATGCCTGATAATCTACCTACTTGTTGTCCACAGCTACATAGATCCAAGGAATGTTATGACTAAAATCACCAACTGTATGCGCTTCTTGAGCACTATAGATCTGGGGTCTACCACCACTCAGATACTGTGTGTAGAAATTCCCATTGTAGATCAACAGATTATGCAATAAGCTAAAGCAAAATACAAGATCTACTTCTACAACAAACTTTGCAGAAGCTTAATCGAATTGAGCAAGATCAATGAGAACACATATAATTGAGAATGAGAAATCAATCACACATAACACAGAAGAAATAATCTGGGGAAAGCCTCAGCCTAAAACCCCAATCTCTGTATTACCATACAAGTGGAAATCTTGTTCAAGTTACAAAAATAATCAACTCTCAAGCTATCCTGCTCTCTCTGCAATCAAATAATACAACTCACAGACTGAATAGACACAGTATATGTCCTCCTCAAGCCCTCCAAGCCTCCTATTTCCTTGCGCAGTTTTTTTTGGGTTCCAGTGATGCCACATGTGTGAATTGGCCTCATCACACTCACAAAACCTGAAGAAGTAATTGCGCAATCCTCAAGGAAAGAATTCCTTCTGCATGCAAGATATATTCACAATGGAATATTCTAGCAACTGATAGTACACTGTCCCTCCATCTGATCTCAACTGGGTCTCTATCTGAACTGACATGCATGAGTTATTTATGAGAGAATATTCAGTTATCTGAATGGCAGTAGTTGCATGCATGCATGCATTAACTAACTGAACTCACAATTAATTCAAGAGATTGTTTGAATTAATCTAACTAGACTTGACTCAATTAACTGAGCCAACTAATTACAACTGATCCATATCTCTTTAACTGATGGATAATTTCCTCAATCAATGGAGAAACTATTGCATGTCCCCACATAGACTTCATGTTTTATTTTCTACAACTAATTAACTCATGGTGAATTAATTAATTATTTTACAAATCACTGCTAAGATCAAATTCGAATTTTTACTTCTCTATTTTAGTTCAGGGACTAACTAAAATAGGAAGGTATCCCAAAATGCTATTTATAGTAGTACTAAATTTAGCACTTCTATATTTAGCATTTCTTGTTGCTATTTTCAACATTGCGGACAATCCCTCTTATGATGATTGTTACCTCATATCCAACTCTGCAATGGTTCCCTACCATCGCCTCTAGCTTGTTTCTCTCCACGTCCCTTATTAGCTATATTGAATCTCTTGTAAGAAACTTCAATTTCTTTCTCACTTGCATCTTGATGTCTTCCTCTCTTTGGTGGCTATTTTCCTTTAGCTTTCTCATTTCTTTTCAAGTCATGCTTGGGCTCAACTTTGTGCTCCGACTCCTCATAACAATGCTTCAACTTTTGGATGGCCTCCTCCAACGATCTAGGCTCATCAAACTCAATCCAATCTCTGTATGAAACTCAAAATCCATTGATGAATCTCTGAACCTTGGCCTTCTCCTCCCCGAGGTAAGGCACATATCTCAACAACTCCAAAAATATGCTAGTATACTCATCATTTGTCATAGAACCCATCAGTAACTCATAAAACTCCTTATCTCTATCATCATAGTACCTCTCTGACAAGTACTTCTTCTTGAAGAGCCTTTCAAATGCATGCCAAGTCAAATACTCATCATCTATACCATTGACATTCTTCACGTATTCCCACCAAATATTTGCTTTACCTTTGACATTGAAAGTGGCTATCTTTTCTTTCATGTCTTTTGAATAATCATGCAATTAGAAGAATTTCTTCATACCAAGCAACCATGCTTCTACATCCTGTGATTTCTTCATCTCTCCATCAAAGGTAGTTGGCTTTGTGTTCTTAAACTCATCTCGCAAGTATCCCATATCACTCCTATAAGGATGATGACGATGTCGATCATGATGACTATCAGAACAAGAACTGGAATAGTACCTATGTCGATCACCTCTCCTATCCGGAGTGTCTCACAACCTGCCATCTCTAATCATGTCAGATCTATCTCACCTGTGTCTACTAGGAGACCTACTACCATATGCCCCATTAGTTCTTTCCTCATGTCCATGGCTGATCTAATGTGGTCCCTGTCGATGTAAATCTAACAAATTCTGAAGTAGTATCGCATTCACCTCTGCTTGTTTCTCTTGTGCTTGCATAATTTTGTCATTGTTTATTTTGTAACTCCTTATTTCTTCCTTCGAGCTTCTCAATGTTTTTGCCAATTCATAAGAATGTCGCACACCACGTTTCCCATCTGATGCATAGGGAGATTATATGTAGTCTACCACCTTGTTATCCATCTTATCTCTTTCTTGCAAGGCATACTATGTGAGCTAAACCAAATCACAATAAACCAACGTACCTTAGCATAATTCGGGGAGGATACCTTGTCTTAAAGATCATCAAATCAACATGATACATGTATAACATAATCATAACATCATATATACATATATCAAATAAGTGTATTAACACATAAATACCGCTCTAGCTAGGGTTCAATCATCAATGCAAGGCCATAAAAAAAATGCATGCTATGACCTCATGCATGAAAACAACCATTACTCCAATGTACATATTGCCACATGCAAATATCAACATGCATAAGAAATGCCTAATCAACTACACATACGTATGAACGTATGTAGTCGAGCATAAGCAATCAATTCTTGTAATCAACCTACAAGAAGAATACATGTAATCAAAACATTCAAGAATGCACTTGACATACAAGGATGTATTCAAGTGACATATAATCAACATGTATAACCATATGAAACTAGTCATAAAATTCCGACGATGCATTGCATAAAATCACATCAAGCTCCTCATGACAACTTTACTACAATCATGATCAACATGATGCAATGCAACAGGCACATGGAATGCAAGTGTAAACTACACACATGCAACTGACATGCATGCATTACCAAGCACCTTCACCTAAGGAGAGAGCAACCACGCTCTGATACCAATATGTAACAGCCCCTTCTCCCAGGTCCACCCAAGCAGCCAACTAGTCGGGAAAACACATGATCATAGAGGTTACTATAAGGGATTCAATCTCCTTGGTGACCTTAAGGAAATGGAATCGACAAAACTCATCAAGCAAACCCATCCACATTAGCAATTACAACTGCAAGAGACATGTCAGCCACTCAGACATCCTTTCCCTGGGTCCCAACTATGTTTTAAGCCTCTTAACCCAAAGTCGCTCTCATGTTATATGCAAGACAATTACTAGCAACTCAAAGTCGCTCTCATAGGCCTCTGTGCCAGCGACTATGGACTTTTCTCAGTAGACCTGTGCCAAAGACCCCAAGATTTGAGCCACTTTTCTAGCCCAGAATCCCAGCCTCTGCCCAAAACTTAGTACAACTTTCAGAATCCATCAAAGACATGATAACAATGCTGATAAATAAAAAAGAAACCTCAAGAATAGGCCTGAGCAGCCTCAACTAGGACTGACATTCTGTCAAAAACTTGGCATCAATGCAACCCATAGGTCTAGGATACAAGACATAACATAAATGACTAAAATAACTTATGAAGCATAACAAAAAGGATCACCTCCTTCTCCATTGGAATATTATATCATCAATTAGGTCTTGCATCCATCCATTTAACCATTACAAGTAAATACATGAAATAACCATGACATTTACCAGCCAGACAACCATGCTTATAACCAGCATTAAACCATATAAATATTAGAGATATGAAAACTATTAAATCCACATATAAACAACTACAAAAGTAAGACAACTTAGCTTTTATTAATCATAGGTGAATCCAACTAGGTTCGGGACTTCCATTTACCACCTGACCATAGACATGGTTGAACCAAATCTCTCTTTCAGCCAGCCAACCTCATGCCAATTTCAAGCATGAATGTGGGATCTCATAGAACAACCAATCTAATAAAAACCAAGGCAATTTAGAGGTTAAACCACCTCCACCCTCACCAAATCGTGATCACACCAAAACGTTGCTCTAATCACAACCAAATCGAACTTGCAATTCCATCCAGAATGCATCACTATCCTTGAGGAATTTTTTGTCTCCTTGTCTCTTAGGCTTTACTGTAATCCAATCCCAAATCACTAGGCCCTAAACCAAGACCAGTCTCTCAGGCTTTACCGTAATCCAAACCCAGATATATAAGCCCTAAACTGAGACTTCTCCCTCAAGCTTTACCGTGTATCTCGCCAAACCAGTCAAGGGATTCCTAGGCCTTTGGGAATGAACCTTGAGACCTCCTCCACCCCGGATTCTGAAATCCATCTGGAAAAAAAAAACTAAAAATGGAAATAAACATCCCAACACCACGTTATCCAAAAGAAGGCAAGGCTAGGTTGGAAACCACTGTAGTAACCTGACAAAACCAAGTCAGCGACAACAAGAGAACCATACACCAACATGCAGAGCCATGCATGTCGAAACCAGCTAGGAAATCACACATGCAAAAGGTTAACTGCAATTATTCTTGTTAAAGTTCTTGATCATGATCTTCTTCCTTGATGATCCTTGATTTCCTTCCTTCCTCTTTGCTTGCATTTCCTTCCTTGGTCCAAAGTTAGAGTGCTCCAAGAAAGCTCTAAGTGACCAGGAGTGAGAGAGAGAGAGAGTATAATGAGAGAGCTCCAAACTTGAATTGACAAAAGGTTACTTTGACAAAACTTGCTAACTGGTCCTCAGAATCCTTTTTATTAGTGAGGCCTCCATTTTCTTCATTTTCCAATATTTTCCTTCAATTTCCTCCTCATATACAACCTGTGACCTTTTACCTTCCTTTTCTCCTATTTTCCTTTATTTTCATTAGTAAATGTGCCAAAAATGCCTTTTTTCCTTTTAATTCCTTTTCCTTATCATTTGCCAATTTTCCTTAGCCAAAACACACATCTGGTGATGCCCAACATTCAACTTGGAATAAGTGTCCCTTAACCCTGCTCTTATTTTGCCTTTATTAAATTTTATTACATGATTTTTTCACCAGGGCTGTTACAATGTATTTATCTTGATAACTACCGACATGTTAATATTGTTCCTCGATGGTGTCTAAAAAAGAATTCCAAGTGGGTTTGGCTGAAAACAATGATAATTCCCTCTCGTCCTTTTGTTCACAGTACATTTCCCACCAGTCCTTTACGTGTGGGGCAGCTTTAAAAAGTGCAAAAGTAATACTTTCCCGATTCGAAAACTCACAAATGAAAAATATCCTTCCAATAGACTTAACCATTTATCTACAGTGTCTGCATTTATTTGGCCCTCAAATATGGGAATATCAAAGTTGACTTGTACCGTGAAAGGAGTGGTGCCTCAAGAGTGGTTGTTGGATGAAGATGTGTCGCATATGGGTAGTCATCAAAGGATTTGGGAAAAGTTATCCGTCATTGCGTTCCTCTGTTGCTCGAGGGATTCCTCGAGAAGTATTTTGAAAGAATTTCCTGCCCCCTCATCTTTCTTTTCTTACGCCATGGGAGGTCATCAGGTTTTGCAAGGCTGGTCTTGTAAAGGTTCAACTAGATCGAGCCCTAACTCCTTATATCCTGATCTGTTTGGGGACATGCAAAGAAAAGCAGATAAAGAGCATATCGCTCTGATACCATTGATCCAGAATTATGCAGGAACACAACAAAACTCATAAATGCCCATATACACAGAGATGCAGTAGAAATAAAACTTCATTTCATTAATATCAAAGAACTAAAATATGCTTACATACAAAAATAAAAATAAACTAGCTCGAGCAAAGGTAGCTTATCTCTATGAAGAGATGTGGCAGCAAAATGCCTCTGAACTATGTAAAAATGAGGCCCAAAAACCTATTTATTATTGAGAAACAATGGAAAACCCTAAACATCCAAAAACCTAACCCTAGGAGATGAAGCACCAAAACTGTGGGCCCCGTTTGGGTAAATCGATACATCAACTTCAAGGGGTCGTAACTTTGGCATACAATCTTCGTTTGGCTCCTCGTTTCAAAGATCTCGAAGAGGAGTCCAAAAAAAAATTGTTTGGGACTTTCTCTAGTCTCTCCATTTTCCCTAAAAACATCCTTTAGTCCCTCAAAATGGCTCCGGAAGTTTAGGACCTGAAAAACTGCCAAAAATAGTAAGTTGTACTACAATTAAGGAAACTAAAAAACAACAGTGGGGTTCCAAGTGGAATAGGTGGGTGCCACAAATATCCACCTAGATCAGTCCTCCCCCCTTAAAAAGCAATGGCCCCCATTGTGTTGAGTGCCTCCAGAAGATGGGGAAACTTCTACTGAACTTGGTCCTAGTGAGCAACTCGCCTTAGTGCAGGAGTTCACCAGCGTTGACAACCAGATATAGTTGGACCTTCTGTTGACAATTGTTCTTAATCTACATGTCCATGATTCAATCAGTTGTGGCATGCTCCATGCAGTTTTGGTTTAACTCTATTGGTGTGAAATGTTTTGCTATCTCTAATTTGTCCAGTAATGGTGGAAAGTATGGTCGAAGGCGGTCCACATTGAACACTGGGTGTAGGCCAAGGAATTGTGGAATGTTGATCTTGAAAGCATTGTCCCCTGCAGCCTTAGTGATGGTGCAAGGCCCATATTATAGTGGGTGAAGCTTGAGATGCGGCCCAATGGGGTGCTACTTCTGCAAATGTGACCAAACTTTGTTGCCCAGCTCGAACTCGTGTGGCACCTAATGTTGATAATGACACTGCTTGTACTTAGCATTGGCTCTGTCTAATTTGTCATGGACCCACTAGCAGATGTGTTGAATGTGCTCAATGAAGGTGTTAGCCCTATCAACTTCGGACTGGACATGAGTCGAATCTCCCTGAATAGTTGCAAATGGGATGGACACATCAATGGGACATAGTGGCTGGCAGTCCAACCCCCCCTGAAAGGGGTTGTGGCTAGTTGAGCTATGGAGAGCTTTATTGTAGTTGTACTGGACATAGGGGAGGCTTTCATCCCATGTGCATGGATGCTTTGAGTTGTAAATACACAGAATGTGTACGATCATCTTGTTGACATCCTCTGTTTGGCCATCAGTTTGGGATGGAAAGTCGTGGACATAGTGAGCTTGGTATCTAACATCAACCAGAGACTTGGCCAAAATGTACTTAGGAACCTGTTGTCCAGATCTAAGATAATAGGTTGTGGGATCCAAAAATGTACCCACACTCATTCAAAGAAGAGCTTAGCAGTGGCTTCTGCTGTGATACTCTTCTTGCAGACCACTAGAATGGCCATCTTAGAGGAACTGTCGACAACCATGAAAACGCAGTTGTTTCCATGCTTAGAAGAAGGAAGGCCCGACATGTAATCCATGGAGATGGATTCCCAAGGTAGACTAGGAGTAGGTCAAGGAGTATATAGGACTTTCTTCTTGATGGTCAGTTTGGCAATGGTGTGCAGGCAATGAAGCATTTGATGTACTTCCCAACATCTCGTCGAAGGTTTTGCCAATAAAAAACTTTTGCAACACTGCCACTGTTTTCTCTACCCTGAAATGTCTAGCGACCCGACTGTAGTGTGCCTCCCAAAATTGTAGAGTGCCTATCAGTTTTGGCCTGTTTCATGCAGTCTGGTTTAACTTGGTTGGTGTGAGTTGTGCTACAATCTCTGATGTGTTTAGTAATGGTGGAAAGTATGGTCAAAGGTGGTCCACATTGAACACTGGGTGTAGGCCAAAGAATGGTGGAATTCTGAGCTCAAAAGCATTATCCCCTACAACCTCAGTGATGGTGTAAGGCCCATATTAGAGAGGGCAAAGCTTGAGATGGGTCCCAATGAGGTGCTCCTTCTACAAATGTAACCAAACTTTTTCGCCCACCTGGAACTTGTGCGGCACCCGATGTTGATCATGACACTACTTTTACTTAGCATTGGATTTGTCCAATATGTCATGGACCCACTGGAAGATGTGCTGAATGCACTCAATGAAGTTGTTAGCCCTGTCAGATTTGGATTGGACATGAGCTGAATCTGTGTGAGTAGCTGCAAATGGGATGGCCACATCAATGGGACATAGTCGCTGGAATCCCAACCCCACCTGAAAGGGGTTGTGGCCAGTTGAGCTATGGAGAGCTTTGTTGTAGCTGTGTTGGACATAAGGGAGGCTTTCATCCCATGTGCACGCACGCTTTGAGTTGTACATACATAGGATGTGTATGATCATCCTGTTGACAACCTTTGTTTTGCCATTAGTTTTGGGGTGGAAAGTTATGGACTTAGTAAGCTTGGTATCCAACATCGACGAGAGACTTGACCAAAATGTACTTAGGAACCTATTATCCCAATTTGAGATAATGGACTGTGGGATCCCAAAATGTACCCACACTCATTCAATGAAGAGCTTAGCAGTGGCTTCTATTGTGATACTCTTCTTGTTGGCCGCCAGAATGGCCATCTTAGAGAATCTGTCAATGACCACGAAAATGCAGTCGTTGTCATGCTTAGTAGAAGGAAGGTCCGACATGTAATCCATGGAGATGGATTTACAAGGTTGACTAGGAGTAGGCAGAGGAGTATATAGGCCTTTCTTCTTGATGGTTAATTTGGAAATGGTGTAGGAAATGAAATATTTGATGTACTTCCCAACATCCTCTCGAAGGTTCGGCTAATAAAAATACTTTTGCAACGCTACCATTGTTTTCTCTACCCTAAAATGTCCAACTACCTTATCGTAATGTGCCTCCCAAATCATCTTGGCACGCTCGCTTGAAGGAACACAAGTGTGTGCCAGGTGGCATAATAGTGCATCCTTGAGGTGAAAATTTGGAACTTGCTTACCTTCCAGGAGTGTCTAGTATGTGTTGTCAAATTCGGGATCACCCTTGTAAAGATGTGGCCACCCCACAGTCTCGTGCCTACAAGAGTCAAGCACAATGGTCAACGCCATGACCGGTCGTCAGTTGAGGCAGTTTGCAACATTATTGGCATTGCCCTTCTTATACTTAATGTTCAAATGGAACTATTGCAGGTATGTGGCCCATTTTTTATGGCGATTGTTCTACAACTTCCCTTGTGTTTGTATGAACTGCATGGGTCAGTGGTATACGTGGATTATCATTCCCTTCCCCAAAATGTAATGCTTACATTATCAGTAGACGTGCACTTGTGTAGACAGTCGCAGTGTTTGAGTACCAAAGGTCGCTCAAAATCCTTGATACCCAGGTTCGTGCGAAGGGTATGGAAAACATTTATAAACTCTGGAACATCTTGGTCCCTTCCCTGTCATAGCATGGTCCACTTTATGTATTTATATTCATAGCTCTTGACAGCGTAATATTGTTCCTCGATGGCATCTCAGAAAGAATTCCAAATGGATGCGGCTGAAAACTATGACGATTCCCTCTCGTCCTTTTGTTCGCAATAATTTTCCCACCTATCCTTGACATGTGGGGTGACTTTGAGAAGTGTCAAATTAATATTTTATTGGTTGGAAAAGTTGTGAACTAAAAAATATCGTTCCAATAGATTTAACCATTTATATACGGCGTCTGCATCTATCTGGCCCTCAAATATGGGAATATCAAAGTTAACTTGTACCTTGAAAAGAGTGGTGCCTCTAGAGTGGTTGTTGGATGAAGATGTGTCGCATGTGGGGAACCGTCGAAGGATTTGGGCAAAGTTATCCATCATCACGTTCCTTTGTCGCTTGAGGCCTTCCTCGAGTAGCATTTTGAAAGGATATCCTACCCCCTCGTCTTTGTTTTATTCCGCCATGTGTTGGGTGTTGGAGTTATAATTCAACAAACTCCTTCAACTCTTAATTTGTCAACCCAGGGCTACATAAGCTTAGAGGCGTAGCTTAGGAAATGCCAAATGATTCTAGTATTTACTTCTATAAGATCTACTTCTTTCTTCTCTACTTGCACTTGCATAATCAAAAGAATGAAAAACAACAACACCAAGCAAATTTGGTACTGGAATCAACTGAAATAAATACATGCCAAACTTAATAGAAAGGAAAATAATTGCCAAACTTAATAGAAATGAATTGAAACAACTCTGCAACCAGCTTCAAAGAAATATGGGAAAGAAATAGAAGAATATATCCTTGTGATTGAGTCTCAAATGCTTTAAGAAACATAATGAATAATTATGAATATAGTTAAATTTGCCTCTAGTACAAATGTTTCATTCCTATACCGAAACAATGTTCCTGTACCAGCGATGAATTAAGTTCCTGCACTAGGTGTTCTAACTTAGTACTATAACTTTGAGTTCTTGTACTAGAATGCTCTATTCATGTACCAGAACATTTGTTCGTGTACTCAGAACTAGTTGTTCCTGTACTAAGGAATCGATGTTCCTAAGCTGAGTTCTACTATTCCTGTAACGGAGCAGCGTTATCTTCAATCACTTCTACCACTCATAAAGTGTGCTAATATTAACCAACTGAGAATAAATATGAGTAGAAAGGAAATATTAACTTAATCATCCAAAAGAAACAAAGATCCTTCAACAATCAAGCATTCAAAATAGAAGTACTGTGAAAGCTGAAGAAAACCCTTAATCGACAGAAATAATTTTTCATAAAAACACTAAATGTCGACTTAAAAGGGCAAAGTGCTCCTTTGCGTTAGATTTCGAATACAACAAGATTAAACTTTGTTTTCTCAAAACAAATATTTAAACTCGGAAATTACTATAAATAATCCCCAATCATTTGATAAGTTCTTAGATCTCTTCAAGGAAAATATTACAGTTATCTTTACATAGAGATTTCCTTATGTTGTGATAAGAGTTATTGTTTAAACCAGAACACATTCGAATAGATAAAAAATAAATCAACTGAAAATAAATCGACTTGTAAATGAATTAGCTGAAAGCAAATCTATTGTAAATTGTTTAACTCGAAATAACTCATAACCCAATCTCAACTTGCGGAAATGTAAGGCAACACTTGTATTAAAAGAACAATCGTGTAATACTTAGAAAGAAAGACTAAGAAAATGTTATAAATGAGATTGACCAAACATACTTACACACCAAAAGCCCTCAAATCTGGTATGCACACGTGTTTTCACAAAGGCTCCATCAATATGTGATTGAAGTAAATGAAATAAACACTCTTCTGCTCAAACCAATATGATAAGATATAACACACAGATGAGACAGAGGGAGAATGAGCTGGGTTGGTTGGGCCCTAGCCAACCAACTCATTTCCCTTCACAAAAACTTGAAGATCAACTGCATGAAAGGATCATCACATAAGATAATAACCCAAAATAAATTGAATTGGCATGGCTCCTTATATTATTAAAGTTTGTTGCAAATATACATCAAAACTACATAGTTCCAGACTAGAGACAGGCGATACAAAACAAAGTCTACACAGTAGCAAAAATTCCCAAAGTATTGCTCCCTAGTTCTAGCCTAAAAACACTATTTATATACAGACATTCAACTCTTGTCCGCAACAGAAACTTAATTAGGAATGTGCTAGTCAAAACCTGACCTCCTCCTTTTGCGCTTTCCTCAATGCTCTGAGCTTAGTTCAGAGTATAGAGCTGATCCTTGGCGAGAAATGCACGTCAGTTGATAAATAGATACAATATTTTTGGCGGTGAGAAAGGTAAATTTTCCGGTTGTCTTCAAGCATAGGAATGGGCGGACGGTACAAGAACCTGTCGATTTTTCACCAACCAACTTGTACTATGATTAATGACTTGTACTTCATCATGTTTTAAGGAAATGAAAAATAAATAAGTTACAAAGACACATAAACTTATTTAACCTTTTAAATAGCGGTTAAGCCTATATAACCCACATTTACCAAAGTCATGAAGAGCCAGGAATATGTGTAAAAGATTAAGTTCCAACTGTGAAACAAAGTGTTTAAAGGATAAGATTAGGATAAGTTTAGGGTCAAAATTGGGAAAATTATGGAGACCAACATCCCCCTAACCTCATCTTGTTGTGTGTCCTCACACAACTTACTGGCCTTCTGCAAAAAAAAACAAAAATTGGAAATCTTCCTTCAGTTCTGGATTTGAATATTGATTCTTGGCCTTCCTACTCTCAATTTTCCACTGCGGGCTTTCCTTAAACGTTTCACTGCTTTCCTCAGTCGAATGCTGCATTTGGATGCATCAAAATTCCATACATTTACTTGTTGTTTCCTTTTCTGAACTTCCTTTATTAGTTTTGCATTCTTGTTCTTCATCATCGTATTTTTCTCCATCACATAACAAATAAACATTTCAAGTTCATATATCTGTTGCTTTAACTCTTCAACTTGACTTTGCATATCAAAAATAGAGCCTCCTTCTTCGGCTTCCTCGTGTGCTAGCATCTTTTCAACAACTGACTCATAAAAGGTATCAATATCATCAAAACCTTTTTCACAACCTCGTGTTTCAAAATTCTGAGGAACAACATCCTCATTCTTTTCCATTGTTGAGTCTTTTACTGTCTCCGAGCTTACATACTGTACACTGGCTACCTTTTTTTTCTTTACTATTTTAAGAAAGGATGACAGAGGAATATCATCCTCTTCATTCACACATGCTACATTGAAAACTAAACGATCCCAAGCTACAATATCTCCCAAAAGAGAGACTATTACGTACTGATGAATTCCCTGGAGGATCTCCTATAGGAGAATCTATGGAGGGAACTCATTCTTCTGAATCATCAATTTCTATTGGAGTGGTCATTATAGCAGGGTCTCCTCCCAAGAAAGCATATCGTCTTTTCAGCGAGCCTCTAGTCAATCTTCTCGAAGGACCAGGGTTCTCATGTTTCTGCTCCTTGTTTTGCTCCTTTTTAGTTGTCGACCTCTCAGGTTGAGGCTATTTAATTTTCTTCTTTTCACTTTTTCCAGTCTTCGAGGTTGGAAATTTCTTCTTACGGTCAGACTGAGACTTGGCATCTTTGCTACTTCCTTTTTGAGGTCGTTTCACAATATCCCACTCCTTGAACGTTTTCAAATATGCTTCCCACGTGGCACCCTTCTCCTCTAACTCTTTCTTAACTAACATTTTTATTAAGACATAATGACATAACTTGAGACCTACTTGATCCCCTTGACTCTTCTACACACTTCTAGACATTTTCTCCAAACGTTTCAACAAAAAATGAGGAAAGTTGATTAGTTTACTTGATTTGAAGTGAAGTAGAATGAAATGTGGTAGAGGTAAGACAAAGAGTACCTCCCTTCACAGGTGAGGAACTTCTGCAAAATATATTGTAGGTGTTTCCATTTCTCCACCATAGCATTCCTTTGCAACCCAACCTTCCAGTCTATAACACGGTTTTATTCAATTAGAAATCGACATGAAACTCCTTTTTCAACCTCCCTTTTCTTAAACCACTTCTCACCCTTGGTTGCTAACTCCGTGGCCTGAGAGATGGAGGCTCGGTGGCTTGGAATTCCAGAGAGCCATTATTGGTTGTCTTCCCATTGAAAGTACAAGCAAAATATAGAGTGATAGCAGAATCAAACCCATAAAACTTCAGTAGGAAAGGAAGGAATCTAATCTCCTGCAAAAAAGGTAAACTATCCTCATATTCAATTTTCCCTCCAACTCCTTCACAGACTAGGGCTTGGTATGAACCAGCACCATAGCACTTCAAGGGTTACACTGACTCTTTTCTCTATGAATTTTGAAGGCTGCTAAACACACAAATTTCAGGGGTATGGCTCCGGAGGTTCTAAATTTAACAATTTTTGAATTGCATGTACAATATCTTTCCCAATTATCTAGGCAATTCAAATAGACGTACCTTATGAAAATTCGATTTGGAAAGGCTGCAGATATGGATATCATTTCAAGGTGAGTGGAGTAATAATGATAGCTAAAGGCGGCGGTTTATAGGAAAAAAAAAAAAAAGGACGCAAGGTTCTATATGATAACAACCCAATCATAAAAAATTAACAAAGCTCAGAAGGTTTGTACTTTGTAAGGAAGGTTTTCACATATGTCCTATTTTCATCATGACTCCGATTGGGGCATATATTAATGCTCAAATAAAAATAAGGTTAGCCATGTCTATAATGTTCTTGCACTTAAAATGTCATTCCTGTAAGCAATGATAAAAATAGTAATCTAATCAAAAGTACAATATACAATCTTAAAATCATTGCATTTCAAACTTAGAGCTAGTGTATTAAAATCCATGAATTGATAGGGTTCCTGTACTTAGACAGAATTCATGTTCCTGAACCCACCTTTCATGTATCGAAAATCATATTCCTGCACCAAGAAAATATTGCGCTTCTTGTACTGAAAAGGGGTTTTTTACAAATATTTTGAGTAATATACAGGCTCGACTTAATTTTTTTTGCAGAATTCAAAGCAGTCTCTTTCGTTGGTTTTTGGTGCCATTATGCTTTTCTGATTTGATTAATAAATTCTTTGATGGCCCATCAGATCCTGCAATAAAATCCTGAGGGAAGAAAGAAGTGGGATAGCGGTAAAAAAAAATAGAAAGGGAAGGATATACAAGGGGGACATAAGAAAAAAGGATAGTGAAAAAAATCTTCAGGGAAATAGAAGGAAAAACGAAAATGGGATGGGGAAATTTTTTGAAGAAAATGAGGGAAAATTTTTGACAGGACAAAGGAAGAATTTAGAGGAAAATTACGAAAAAGGAAAAAGAAGAAAGGTGGAATTATCACCTCAAATCTTTCTACCAAGTAGTGCTGAAAATAACTGCAGCGGAAATTGTGTGTTGCTTGCACAAAATCTGTCAGGTCAACTATCTTGAACTTGGATAAGCGCTCGGTCCTGCTAACCATCATACTGCACCAAAATTTTTACAAAGACCCTCTTATTTTCAATGGAAATCATCATTTATAATAATCAAACAACATTCCCCTTTTATTAGAGATTGATCTACCTGCCAGCATGTTGGTTTTCAGGGAGATCCTTCCATGCTCATATCAGCAAGTTGATTTTCACAAACATAGGTAAAGATTTTTTTTAATTTGTGTTGCACAAAAATTGTCACCATGACATTCTGCAATCCGTGTGAGTCTATCACCACTCATACTTTCCTCCTTTGCAAGTCTTAAACCTCAGTTCTTCATATCAAGCCTTGAAAATAAGAGAAAGCCCTTAAAAGTCTCTAAAACTATGGTTCCGCACTTTCTCTTAGCATTACCTGCGGTCCCGCACCTAATGGTCATGTCCCTTGCGCACCTGATCACTCTGTCTCTATGTAATGGGTGTGGACCCCTGTAAAAGTAAAAAAGGTGCAAGTATATTCTTAAAAACTCACTTTGAGTCATTTCTGGAAGCTTCTAGAAGGAATCTTGAGGTGGCAAGTTCGCTCCTTTAAGGTCCATGCATCCCATACCTTAAGGAGATAACCCCTTGATGTGAGGAGCTTATCCCTTTGAAGGAGGACTCTATCCCTTCATAGGTGGACCTATAACCTCCTTCCTTTGCACTATAAAATGAAGCATTTGGCTGGTTACTTGGGAGGTTGAAAAGCTGAATATTTTTGAGGTGAAATGTTGCTGGAACTTAGTCTTCCTAATTGAGCTTTTGAGAGGAAAGATCACATACCTTTTTGATCTCATTTGGAAGAGAGCAAGGCTTGTCAAAGTAGAATAGATTCTTGTTTGGACCCTGGGAAGAGCTTGTACAACATCAAGGCACCAAGGTTGTAAAGTTCTTCTATTTCAAAGTTAATACAATCAAGTTTATTTTTCTCAATAAGCTGTGTTTTATGGTTTATTTTGTGAACTCCTTGATCATCATAATGAACATGATTTATTATATTAGCTATGCAGGTGTTATTTGATGTGTGCTTGTTTGTGATTGCAGGTTCTCAAAAGGAAACTCTTTCAGACAGTTGGAGCATGGCTGCCACAAACTAGCGTTGGACTTAAGGTAGGGTCTAAAACACCTCTTTATTTTTTATTAATGAATCACAATATGTTTAGAGAAAGGTAGATTTTCTTGTCCTGCTTGTTGCTAGATATCTTTTGATACTAGGGAGATTGGTCGTGTCTACAAGAATGATTTATCCAGCCAACAAATTGGCGACTCCGCTGGGGAACTGAATTTGTTTTTTTTTATTTTCCTTTGTCTTTGATTTGAGAAACTTGTTCTTGTTTCTAGTTTTTGCTTGATGTGTGTGGGATTGGGTAGTTTTTAGGTTCTGGATTATTTTTTGTTTTTTCGAAATTTTTAAAGAGGACCGCACATTATGTATGTAATGCAATGCAGACATCCCCACACTGTTCCTTTACTGCACAGAGCAGTACGGCATCTGGTTATACTGGAAGCCTACGGACCCTGTCAAAATTTTTGAAAAACCTAAAATCTTTTCGTCCAGTTAGGTTTAGGTTTTATTTACGACTGTTAGTCTCTGCCCAGATCTGCATGTGTCCAGTCAAAAGTCTCTTGTGAGTAAGTTCCATTGGTTTTTTTTTTTTAGGTGATTTTCTAGAAGTTTTGCATGCCTGGATTGATTTTCGCTTGGTCTTTGTAGTGGCTCAGAGATTAGAAGCCTAAGAAACCTTAGATCACCCTGGTCTCTTTTGTCTGCTTGTTGAGTCTGACTTGTTTGTGAAATATGTCCTTTGCGAGAAATAGATGTGGTTTTCTCTTTGCAAATCTTTGAACGAACTTGGTTATAAGTTTTGAAATTCATTTTTATAAAAGAAAACACATTTGGATGTTTTTTGATTGATTTGTTTTTCTGAACGAATTAATCCTTAGTTTACTGAATAGCTAAGTAAAACATCCTCAAAAAGAATTGAAGCTTTTATTCAATTAGGTTTTTTGAAGTTTTTAGATCTCAAGATCAGTTTTTATAGTTTTGAGTGTTTTCTTAGAATTTCTAGTTCTCTTTTGAAAGAATTGTTTTCTGTAGTTTTGAGTGCTGAAAAAGAAAAGGGATATTTTGTGAGCATAATTAGTAGTCTTGTTTTGAGTTCTTATTGAAAAATATACAAAAGGTTTTCTTTTCATTTACATGTCGAAAGAAAGATTTGTTTTTCAAAGAATTGCATTCTCAAACTCTTTCTTTTAGCTAGAAATTCATTGAAGGAAAAACGAATTGTTTATCGTTTTAGGTGCATTTTTTTAGTGTTTTTGGACTCGAGTCTTCACACCATCAAAGTTTCATCTCCATACCTATTGACTTAAGAAACAACCCATAAAAATAACGCTTAATTAAAATTGATCTAGCAATCTTTTTATTTCTAGGGCTCTTATCACCACTATAGCTTAGGCTAGTATCTTGGAGTAGGAAGTAATTAACTCTCCAAGATAGTTAAAACAAACAAATAGTTATATCTTGCAGTAGGGAATAAATCCAATTGTAATTGATATAATCTTGGAAGCTCCTCTTAAAGGAGTCAATCACGAGATCATGTTCGAACCTTTAAGACAATCAAGTCTGTCTCATTAGGAAAGATAGAATATTTGCGCGTATTAAAAACGGTAAACCTCGAATTAACCATTGTCGAGGAGCCTGGGGTCACTTGTTGGTAAACCTCGGATTGGTCATGTCGAGGAGCCTTCAAGGGGATTGAGCTTTGTTGCTCTACCCTTGTGCGTAGATTGGATCAAAGACTGTTCCCCCAGTTGTATTTGTTACTGTTGGTAACCTTAGTGACCATAATCTTAAAATTCTTTCCTAAGGTGACGGTGAAGGACGGGTCTCACTGTAACTAGAGCAGACGTCGACTAGACTCACTTGGACTCTCTAGGGGGTTCTCTTCACTCGAGACGGTTTTGTGAAGAAACTTGTGCCAGTCTGTTTCATTAAGCAGGTTGTCGGGGTAACTGTTCCAACCGCCATTTCTGTATTGAATTCTACAACGTTGGATTTCATCACCAACTAGTGTTTTCATTACGAAAAGTTACTGTTTCTATGTGGTTTGAACTCTTGCCTAGGGGGCAACCCCAAGGTAGTCAGTTTCCGTTTGGAGGGCTACCTCGAGGTTTTCAACCTTCAGGACAGTACATACCCCAAGGTCAACCCCATATTCCTTAGGATGCTTATCAACCCCAGATTCAATACATGCCTCAGGGTTATCAACCTCAAGGTCAGTACCCAACTCAAGGTTTCCAACCGCCTTCTGGTAAGTCATTTTTACAAGGAACTGGAAATGTACCTCCTAATTATCAACCCAATGTTCAACCAGGTTATGGTCCTCCTTATGTAAAACCTTTTATGGGTTCCAGAATGAATATGGTGTGGGATCCATCTCACACTCAACAGACTTTACAACCTAATGTGCAGTTATCTAATCAAGATGGACAATCTTTGGTTTCTGGTCCAACCCAGTAACCTGTCCAACCTATGGTTCAAACCTCTGCACCTAGTGTAGTTCATTAGTCTAGGCCTAGTTCACCTCGAACTCTGCCTCAATATGCTGCTGCAACTACTGCACCTTTTGTTCAACCTACCCCACCTACTTCTGGAGTATCAGCAGCTCTGGTTTCTACTATCCCTACATCAGTGTCAACTCCTCAAGTCTCTGTACCCCAGTCAGGACCCACGGTTCAGACTTCGGTCCAGATGCCTGCAGGACAAGCTGGTCCAAGTACAATTGCCACGAGTCAACCGTACCAGGGACAGTATCAATTCGGTCCTACTATACAAAATCCAGTTTATCAATATCAACTGTACCATGGCTATACTTATCAACAGCCTCAACAACCCCAGTTTGGTCCAATTAATCCTGGTTTCCTTGGAGGTTATAATATTCCTAGTACAAATCCGATTCTAGGTTATCCTAGATATCCTCCTCCTGGAACTGGTCTCATTACACAAGGTTTCGGTGAACCTAACCATCAGTTACCATTTATTGCAACTTTGGATTTACCTGATTTATCGTGCCTTACGAATGATCTGATTTACTATCTTCCGTATTGGCCGCTAGTGCCTAACAAGTTTCCCAGTGATATCCCAAAATTTGAGGGTAAGTCAGGTAAGTTAGGTAAGGATCTAATTCCATTGTTCATGATTCAATTCGCTTACGTCTTTTTCAAAGAACTCTTATTGGTCGTGCTGCCAAATGGTACATTGAGTTACCACGAGGCTCTTTTTATAATTTTAGTCAGTTAGCTACTTCTTTCTTAACTCATTTTCAGTTGCCTGCCAGATACGACAATGGCACAGAATTGTTAACTTCATTAAGACAATCTACGTCCACTTATATTTCAGATCATATTCATGAATGGTGATGTAGACGAAGTTTAGTGAAAGTTTTTATTCCGGATCAAATTTTAGCAGAATGGTTCGTTAAATCATTGTTACCTAAAATCACTGAAGATGTAGCTAAGGCAGGAGTTGTTACTGAAGAGAAAGTCATTGCTCAGGCTCAGTACCTTGACCTTGTTTATACATAGTCAGGTACTTTACACGAAAAAATCCCTAATCTTCCAACTC
The DNA here is from genome assembly GCA_000404065.3 of Pinus taeda. NCBI lineage: Eukaryota > Viridiplantae > Streptophyta > Pinopsida > Pinales > Pinaceae > Pinus > Pinus taeda. The sequence continues at coordinate 200,201 of APFE031744058.1, read as the reverse complement.
CTTCAGGGTCTCAAGCTACTGATGGTATGATTGATTCAGTTAATACTAAGAGCAAGAAGAAATCTTCAAAGAATTATTCTCCTACAACAACTTTACCTGATTCCCCGAAAGGAGATTCTTCCGCTAAAATTTCTGCCGACGCCCATGTCATAGATTCATCTACAACCAAATCTGGTAATAAAGAGAAGGGGAAAAATAAAAACAATCAAAATTTAAAAGAGAAAACAAATAAAAATGAATCTATTGACGAAAAACGAAAACCTTGCTATCCTTGTTTCATCTGCGACGAGGATCCTTTTACTAAAGAATGCCCATATCGAGCAGAGTTTTCAAAATTCGTTAAAGGTTCTCAAATGCTTACTATCTTAAAGGATCCTTTTCCTACTTAAGATAGTAAATCGGTTGTTTCTTCCTCGAATACCTCAGATGAACCCATCATGATGATGTCTCATGTTAGGATTGCGACGTGATCACAAGATTATGGTAGTAACAATCCTGTTGATGGTAAAGAAGCAAAATCTTCTAATTCAAACCCATCAACTTCAACTCCTATTTCTAATCCATTACAGATCGAGAAATCCAACCCAGAATTAGTAACTAAACTGCTTGCTAAAGGTATATTTCATAAATCAGCTGCAAGAGCTTCTCAGAATTATAACATTGTTGAAGACCTGGCCATTGCCCCTTCAACAATATCGGCTTTGGAAGTGCTGCAATCATCCCCAACATAATGTAAATTACTATTGTCTGCTATAGGAGCTATCGATATTCAAGATTCGAACCTAATAATCTTCGATTTAGAGAATAGTACAACCCGCCTACCTCATGGCTTTCCAGATTCTAGTGTTAGTAAAAAACAAACCTTGCTTTCAGACTGTGATTGATGAGGGAGCTTCTATGTGTATTATGTCGATCTAGTGTTGGAGATCGCTTGGTTCTCTGACACTCAATCAGTCCTCGACGATTCTAAAGGCTTTTGATGGCTGAGGGTTCCATCCTTTTGGTATTTTGGAAGATTTACCTATAGGGGTAGAAGGAAAAACTGTAAATCTAGATGTGGAAGTGGTTGATGCCCCTCTAGATTACAACCTTCTCCTGGGTCGCAGTTGGTCTTATGCTATGACTGCTATTGTTTCATCGGTATTTCGACTAGTTAAGTTTCCTCATAACGGAAAGATCGTAACGATAGATCAGCTGAGTTATTTCTCATCCAACCCAACCGCTATTGATAGTATTCAGCATGTCGGTAAAACGACTATCCCTTACCAAGATGTTGGAGTAGGTTTGATTAAATATTCTGGTTTCCTAGGAACTTTTTCCTTCCCTCCTAATGTATCGCCTTCTATTGCAAATATTCATATGATTTCATCGAACACTATTGCTTTTGATGATCCCCGAATCGTACCTTCTGATTCTGAGGTGGATCCATTTCATGGCGCGATGCCTATGAGTCCCTTTGAAATTGCATATCAGGTTGTACAGTCGTTTTCTGATTCCTGACGAGTCACGAGGATAGTTTTTTCCTGTGTCAACCTCGTTAAAAAATGAAACTGGATGTCGCAAGGATAGTTTTTTCCTGTGTCAACCTCGTTAAAAAATGAAACTGGATGTTGCGAGGATAGTTTTTTCCTATCTCAACCTCATTAAAAATGAAACCAAATGTCATGAGCATAGTTCTTTGTCTTGTGTCAAGCTCATTAAAAAATGAATCAAGGATTATAGAGCATAGTTCTTTGTCTTGTGTCAAGCTCGTTTAAAACATGAAACAAGGGTTTTTGAGGATAGTTCTTTTCCTGTGTCAACCTCGTTAAAAAATGAAACTGGATGTCACGAGGATAGGTTTTTCCTGTGTTAACCTCGTTAAAAAATGAAACTGGATGTTGCGAGGCTAGTTTTTTCCTATCTCAACCTCGTTAAAAAATGAAATCGGATGTCATGAGCATAGTTCTTTGTCTTGTGTCAAGCTTGTTAAAAATTGAATCAAGGATTTTAGAGCATAGTTCCTTGTCTTGTGTCAAGCTCGTTTAAAACATGAAACAAGGATTTTTGAGGATAGTTCTTTTCCTGTGTCAACCTCATTAAAAAAATGAAACAACTTCCCTTTTGAGTCGAGTCTTTTCAAGATCTTGAAAGTGAACCTTCATTCCATTCACCTGGTTGAATGCAATGAAGCTAGGGGGGCATGTACCTCGATTTGAATCATTATGCTGGGGGCATGCGAACTTACAACAAGCATAGTTTTTCATTTCAAGCTTGTGTAAACATGAAACCGAATCCAAGCAGAGTTCTCTATGGTTCAAGCTTGTGTAAAAATGAACCCATACCTGATTTACATCTCGTGATTGTCGTCTTTATCCGCTAAATTCTGCTAGATGAGCCTTGGTTGTTTTCATTCCATCGCCACCATCTCTTTGGCTGATCATATGCTTTCACTTGCTTGTTTTCCTTTCCTGAGGGACCGCAGCTATGAGTGGTTTTGTTACCCAGCCTCTTGACCATTACATGTTTTGAGCAGTTCCACCATTGCCGAAACCAGTTGCTACCCTTTTATACCACTCATTCATCTAGGACGAGTCCTCTTTAAGCTCTTTTCTGACTTCTAAAATATGAAAAGATTGCTGAGTTTTTTTCCTTTTAAACTCATTAAAACAGAATTAAAAGGACGGTCCACTTACAGCGCTTCCCTGACTGTATAAACATGAAAAGATTGCCGGACTTTTGTCGTTTCAAGTTCGATATTGGTAATAAAACGACGTGTCTTTGATCACTTTTTTACTTTTTCAAATCAGGGCCACTAATTATGAAAATTAATCCTTGATCGTAATGGTCAAGCGGTTCTCTCAAGTATTATTTTATACTTTTTCGGGCTTGGGGGACACAAATTTACGAAAAAGAACACCCATGGAGTTTCCTTAAGTTTTTCTTCTGACTCCCTAAAATTGAAAAACACCGAGTTTTTCCTATACTGGATTCGTTAAAATTCAACAATAAAGGACCTATTCAATTTTAAACAGGAACGAACCACTCCTTCTTAGGGTTCGAATTTTAAATTAAGTTGGACTCATCTGAAGGATGAGCTTATAATCAAGCAAATGTTATCCTCCTCAAGCTTGTCAAAAACAAAGAGGTACTTGCCATAAATGGTGGGGGAAAGAGAGAAAAATGAACCTATTTGTTATACTTTGTGTTTTAGAAAGCAGTTAACCACTCTTGAACACGACACTTTTTGTTCACTTGGGTTGGGAAATCCTTTGCCTAACAGTTAATCGAACCATATTGAAAGTCTTCAGCCGGTTTCTGGGTATTAGCTTTGGTTCAATTGTCACCAAATCATCTGCAATGTCATTATGTGTTCAAGAGGTCAGTTTTAATAAACCATTAATTTGTAAAATATTTGTCATCCATTTTGACCATCCCTGAGTTAGTCCTTGCCAAATATATTTCTTCAAACTTGATCTATGATTTCGTGTTGTGGGCTTGCCTACGACAGATCGCTTTCTATCGACTTCAGCTCATTATCTAGAAAGATGATCTGGAAATCGTCAGTACTTTGGAATCTGGATGCCTCAATGGCAGGTTTCTCGCCTTCGGCGATAGGTTGCATCATTGACCTTTGATCAAAGGATTCTGTGACATGTTCGACATCAACTCATTTATTCACATTTCATGGATTGTACTAAGTACTTTGAGATCCATTGACATTACTGGTGGTTTCTCTCACACTTGTTAACAATTTACATCATTTACTGGTAATCAAGTGGTTTCTACCATGTTCGACTTCAACACATTCATTCACATGGATAGAATCGTACTAATTCGAGAAGCAAAAATCAAGACCCTGGATCTAGTTTCCACCATCCAGGCTGCGAGGAATTTTGTTATTCATTAGTGGACTATTCATAAACAGATGGTTGTGCCCATACTGTGTCTACATATGTCTATACTTGTGATGTATTACAAAATCATTCATGTATCAAAGCTATTTAGTTAGTTTTCTAGTCAGTTTTGATCTGAGTATGGGAATGCCTACCTCAGCGACGATATGTTCACATATATATATTTTGTATTGAATGTTTTTACAGGTTCCGATTGGGGTATCCACAGGATGATCCTTGAAATGATAAAGTACTTCACTCTTCTTAGATGAAAAATACTATCCTCATCTATTACATACTTCGCACTTTAGGGGGCAATCTGTTGCGCAAAAATTGTCACCATGACATTCTGCAATCCGTGTGAGTCTATCACCACTCATACTTTCCTCCTTTGCAAGTCTTAAACCTCAGTTCTTGATATCAAGCCTTGAAAATAAGAGAAATCCCTTTGAAGGAGGACTCTATCCCTTCATAGGTGGACCTGTAACCTCCTTCCTTTGCACTATAAAATGAAGCATTGGGCTGGTTACTTGGGAGGTTGAAAAGCTGAATATTTTTGAAGCGAAATGCTGTTGGAACTTAGTCTTCCTAATTGAGCTTTTGAGAGGAAACATCACATACCTTTTTGATCTCATTTGGAAGAGAGTGAGACTTGTCAAAGTAGAGGAGATTCCTGTTTGGACCCTGGGAAGAGCTTGTACAACATCAAGGCACCAAGGCTGTAAAGTTCTTCTATTTCAAAGTTAATACAATCAAGTTTATTTTTCTCAATAAGCCGTGCTTTATGGTTTATTTTATGAACTCCTTGATCATCATAATGAACATGATTTATTATATTAGCTATGCAGGTGTTATTTGATGTGTGCTTGTTTGTGATTGCAAGTTCTCAAAATGAAACTCTTTCAGATGGTTGGAGCATCGCTGCCATAAACTAGCATTGGACTTAAGGTAGGGTCTAAAACATCTCTTTAGTTTTTATTAATGAATCACAATATGTTTAGAGAAAGGTAGATTTGCTTGTCCTGCTTGTTGCTAGATATCTTTTGATACTAGGGAGATCGGTCTTGTCCACAAGAATGATTTATCCGGCCAACAATTTGTTAATTTATTTTTAATTGGAAAAGAGATGATCATATTCAAAGTAGGCTCGAATCACCACCTACCATCCTTAACCTTGATTGTTGTTGTAGTTGTTGCAGAAAATCTTCCTTGGCGAGGGGCTAAAAATATGCCTTAAGTCTATGCCCATTCACAAGAAAGTCTAATTCCTATCCATCCATATTTTTGATCTCTACTGCCCCATGCTCAAAAACTTTAATTACTTCATATGGTCCCATCCAACGTGTACAAAATTTCCCTTTGAAATGTTTAAATTTAGAGTCATAAAGGAGTACCCAATCACTTGGTTGGAATTGTCTTTTCGTGATCAGCTTGTCATGCCATTTCCTTCATTGTTGTTGTATTAACACATTTTGTTGAACAACATCCCTTCTAAATTCATCAAGCTCATTAAGTGGCAATATACGTTGTTGCTATGCTTCAAAGAGATCTAGTCCCAATTAGACTACAGTTCTGAAAGTTTTTATCTGGAATTCAATTAGTAACATTACTTGTTTTCCATATACCAGCTTATAAGGTGTGTGACCCGTGTTATTCCTCTAGGTAGTTCTGTAGGCCCATAGTGCTTCAGGTAATCTGTTTGCCCAATCCTTCTTGTGAAGATTTACTGTTTTGGTAAGGATTGATTCAAACACTTTATTTTTAGATTCTACCTAGTTGTTTGCTTGCGGGTGATATGGTGTTGATTTCCTGTGCCAAATTTTATATTGCTCTATAGTACCTTTAACCAGATTAGAAATAAACTGTGGTCCATTATCAATAACAATTTCTCTTGAAACACCAAATCTAGTAAAAATCTCATTAAACAAAAAATCAACAACAACTTTTTTAGTAACAAAAGAAACAACTCTAGCCTCCATCCATTTAGTTACAAAATCCGTAAAAACCAGGATATGTCTTTTGTTTAATGATGTTGGAGCTATAGGTCTTGTTAGCACTCCAGGAAACTCTCCTAGGTTGTAGCTCGGAGATGCCTTGTAACATATAAATCTTCAATATCGTTCTCTAAACTATAAGAATGGATTGGTGTTTGGATCAAGTCAGATGATTGTTTCAACCCTGTTTTCACTCAAGACATGCATGAACACCCTCAACTTGACAAGGCTTTCAACCACTAATGCTCAATAGTTTATAGATTCAATGAATAGGTGGAGAATCTCGACTGTACTAGCAGATACATACATAAACACATATGAATGGCTAGCTACAGAAAGTAAATGAAGCTTGCAAATCTAATTTATCAACGAAGAGATAAGATGACAGTTATCTGGAATTAGACACAGAAGAAAACATGAATAACCTATTCAAGTGCAAGCTTAGAACAGAGGAGAAGATGGCAATTGAACATGTAACAACAAAAGAAGCTTGTATTACTAGAACGAAGATGAGACGCTGGGAGGAACAGAGTATCCATAGTCTCCAAAAGTTGAACCCGTCTTCCTTCAAACTTTCAGCCATTTATAGGCTTTTTACAATACTCCCAAACTCTCTAAGGCTCGGGATGTCTTAATCTATCCCTTCTATCTTCTAACTACTAGATGTCGTAACTAGACAAACATAAGCTCAAAGAGATCTGTTTCTAACAAACATAGTAATCAAATTTTGGTAATTTTGTGGTGTTGTCAGGTGGTTCACTCGTGCCAGCGATGTTCCATGATCATTATGTTGGTTCAGCCACATCGTGTTTTTGTTTTTTCCCTTTTCAGCCATGCATTCTGTTATCTTAGTTCACTGTCCTACTATCAAAAACACTGAAAAAAGCCAACAAATTTCCTCCCAGGGTGACTGGTGGGAATTGGGGTATGGGGGTCGTTGGATGGTGTGGATCGATGGTCGGGATGTTGGTTAGGCGGCGAAGATCGGAGAATGGAGAGCGCAGTGGAAAGGAGATGAACCGAGAGCGGACCCGCCAATATTTATGAGCACGGGTGTATAATTTTTTGAAGTCTGGTTTATGGTTTGGCTGCGGGTTTTCCCGTGTTTTCCTTTGTATTGCGATAATTGTAGGGTCCTAGGTTTTTAAAGGCTTATGGCCAAAGCAAAGCAAGAGGAGACGTGGACCATCGGAGCTAAAACAGGGGACATTTCCGTTAAAATAGCAGCACTGCACCTTAGGGCTAACACTGGCTCCTTCTGGGGATGAAAGCCTCCCTGTGAGGTTTCAAGAACTGCAGACTACTACCTTTCCTGTAACAACAAAAACAAAATTATCTCCTAGTGTTCCATTGGGCATGGATTTTATTTCCATAGAAAACAAAAACTGAAAAAACCTGTTACAATATTAAGGCCTTAAAGCCTCATATGAAGTAAAGTTTCAAAAACCGCCCATTAACTGGGCCATCAAAAACACCTTCCCCCTCTAAATTGTGCAGAATGAAAGTATTGTTCATCTGAACTTGAGCAATGACAAATGGTACCATCCATAAGGCATCAAATTTACCATGGTTGCCCTTATTTTCCTTCAATGCATCCCATTTGAGAACCCAGTCACCGACCTGAAAACTGTACATTTTTGCCTTTCTATCAAAGGTTTCTTTGATCTTCTTCTGATGAATTCTTGACTTCTCAACTAGTTGTTCTCTAATATGTTGTAATTCAACCAAGTTACTCATTATCCTTTCCATGTCATTCTCTTCATCCTGTTATTCTTGCAAGAATTTGGCCATGGGGAGAATCAGCTGGATAGGAAAAACAACATCAACGCCATAAACCAGCTTAAATGGAGAATTTCCTATGGACTTCTTGTTGGTAACTCTGTCAGCCCATAGTGCAAAATTCAAATTGGAATCCAGTTCTTTTTGTTTTCCTCCAACAATTTTTTTATTATCGTTACAAGACTCTTGTTAGATGATTCTTCCAAGCCATTTCCTTGAGGATAATATGAGGTAGAATGCACCAATTGAATGCCCATGGATTCACACATGTCCACCAATTCTTCTGCCCTGAAAATTGTTGCATTATCATTGACTAGTTTGGTTGGGCAACCAAATCTAGTGAAAATATTCTCATTCAAGAACTTTATGATAACCTGATGATTAGCATTTTTAGTGGGTATAGCCTCAATCCATTTGGTGAAATAATTAGTGGCTACCAAGATCCATTTGTGATGGCCACTGGAATGTGGATTGATCTCACCTTTGAAGTCCAAGCCCCACTATTGGAAGGGACCATTGGCATGTACTAGCTTCAAGGGCAGAGTTTTTAGTTGTTGTCTTCCTGCAAACCTCTGATATTTCTCACAAGACTTCACAAAAGAAAACACATCAGAGAAAAAAGTAGGCCAATAATACCCAGCTCGCAGGATCTTGTGTGCTCTGGTTTTCCAATAATGATGCCCTCCACAGATGCTAGAATGGAATTGGTGCATGACTTCCACAGATTATCATTTGTCTAGACATCTCAAGAGGATCCCTGATGGGTCTTTCCAATAAAGTAGGTTCTTATTAAGGCAAAATTTGGCTGATTTGAGCCTAATGGCCCGGGCTTGACTTGAGCTATGCCCTAGAGGGACTTCCAGCTTCTGGAAAAAATTAACTACATTGGAATACCATTCATGAGTGGCTATATTTTCAGCCAAAGATTGATTATGCTCTTGCTCTTCTGCTGCTTCCTCTGTCCGCTCACCACCTGAATTTGAACCCATGCAATTGATGTCTAAAAAACTACAATTTTCCTCAACCATAATCTTAGCCAAGCCTTGGCCTTTGACAAGCTTGGTGGGCTTCACCTCTATGTTGAACTCTATGAATTTTGCAATCCATTTAGCTCTCTTTCCATCAATATCTGGCTGAGTTAGGACATCTTTTACTGAGGCTGAAGGTACATACACAACCACTTTGGAATGAAGAATATAAACTCCGAATGCCTTTAAATATTTTATGAGAGAATAAGCTTGTTTTTTAATAAGGTCATACCTTAGTTCAGCATCCCTTAGAGTTTTGCTAAAAAAGGCCATAGGGTGCTTTACACCTTCATCAATTTTTATGCAATAAAACTACTGCAAGTGTATCATAAGAGGCAAAAGAGAATATATAAAACTCCCTGATATAATCTGGACTGATTAGAGTGGGAGCTTCCATGATAGCTTGTTTGATGGCTTCAAAAGAGCTTCTTGCACCATGTGTCCATTTTATTTCTGATCCTTTCTTCAGCATGGAAGTGATGTGCTTCACTAGCTCTGCAAAGTTTGGAATAAACCTCCTGACAAAGTTAATCTTACCCAGGAAAGATTGAATGTCCCTTTTTGACCTTGGGATGGACAATGTCTAAATTGCTTAAACTCTTGTTGGATTGATCTTCACACCTTCAACATAAACAATATGTCCCAGAAGTTAGCCTTCTTCTATAGAAAATTGTGACTTCTTTGGGTTCACTAAAATTCCAAACCTTCTGCATTTTAGAAACACTTTCTTCAAATGCTGCAAATGGTCCTTGTGAATGTTGGAAAAGACTGTTATGTCATCAAGGTAAATAAGGACAAATGTGTCCTTCTCTCCCACAAAGGCTATGTCCATGGCCCTCTGAAAAGTAGCCCCAGCATTCATCAGTCCAAAAGGCATCTTGGAGTACATGAAAGTGCCCCAAGGAGTAGTGAAGGTGGTCTTTTCCTGATCTTCTAGATGTATAACAACCTAATTGTAACCTGAAAATCCATCTAAGAAAGACATGACTCTAGCCCCTGAAACTTTTTGCAATAAGTGTTCCATCTTAGGCAAGGGTTAGTTGTCTATTTTAGAGCATTTGTTCAGATTCTTGAAGTCAACACAAAGCCTGATTTCTCCATTCTTCTTTCTTACTACCACAAGGTTAGCTATCCACTTTGAATACCTTAGGGGAACTATGATATTGGCATCCAACAACTTCTTGATTTCCTTTTCAATCAAAGGCAATAAGAGATGGTTGATAGGTCTTAATTTATGCTTAAAAGGGATGGTGTTCTTCTCCAATGGAATCTTATGCTGAATGATGTTGGTGTCATAGGTCTTCAGATCACTGTACTCCCAAGCAAAAATAACAGCAAATTGTTTCATCAGGGTGCAATACTCGGAACTTTGGGCAGAAGATAAGTGAGTGGACAGGTTTATGTACTTTGGATGGGTTGGACTCCCTACATTGTGTCTATGAACTGCAGACTTATTTTCTTTTTTGGCAGGCTTATAAGGTACATCATTATGATCAAACAACTTCTCTAGGGGCACCAATCATTTGGGTATATGGTTACTAGGCAGCTGAACTATGCTATCCTGACCAATCTCATCCTTTAGCTTGGACTAGTTGCATTATTCAATGGTTTCATTTTCTTAGTCAATGCGCATTTCATAAAATTCATCAATGAGTTGTAAAAACCTATTAATTTCATCATCATCTTCAAAAACATTCCAATATTTGAAATTGTCAGGCAGAGATGGTCTATATTTCACCTGAAATTTGTAAGTCAATTTAGGAGGCAAAGGCAAAATAAATGTGCTAGCAGACACAGCAAGGGAATCAGCAAGTTGGTTCTTCATTCTACGGATGTAATAAATGTTGAAACTATTAAAAGAACCCTTGAGCTTCCATACCTCATCTCTGTATGCTTTCAGCCTTGGATGCTTTGCTTGGAAATTTTTGCTGACCTGCTGAATGATAAGGTCTGCATCTCCAAACACCTTCAGACCTTTGATGCCCATTTCTTTAGCAGCGTTTAAGCCTAATATCAAGGCTTTGTACTCTGTTGTGTTATTTGTGACCTGAAAAGTTAACTTGAAAGATAAATGAATGCATTCTTGTGTGGGGGACACAAGGACTACACCTGCCCCTGCAGCTTCCTTAGAGAAAGCTCCTTCAAAGAACATGTCCCAAATTTATGGACCTTCTTCCTCTGTGATCTGGCAAACCAGTTTCCTAAGCTACATGGAGGCCAACTTGGATTCTTCAATCTGAAGAATACAGGCTCCAAAATCAGTGTCGACAACATAGATGGGATGATTAGTGGGATTCCTTTCATCATTGATGATATAAGCCAACTGAGCTTCTCTGTATAATCTCCTACTCTCACCTCCAAAAATTGGGATAGTAGCATAAGACATATCATTTTGCAATGTTCTACCTAATCTCTTGATCCAACCTCTGGAAAGCAACATGCCAAACTTGGGGGGTACATCTGCTACCAGAATATCCATCATCATGCTCTTCATGGGCAGCTGAGACAAGGTGATGTCTAGGTCTTTGATTAACCCCAAACATTTCACTTTTCTAGAGTCAAAAGAAAACAAGTCATGATAAGACTTGGTAATGTCAAGACCCAACTCATCCATGATAGCCTTGGGCATTAGATTATGGCTGGCTCCTATGTCCAGAAGGCAGTTGTGACGTATTTTGTCATGAATAGTCAAAGAGACATAGAATGATGTGGAGTTGTCATCATAATTTTCAATCATTGGGCTAAGAACAACAGTTGGTTTGTCGTCTTGCAGATTTACATAGTCAATGGAGGTTTGGATGGCTTTAGGCTTAAGGGCCTCAAGGATATATCTCTTGAAGGACTCATTCTTCACTAGTTCAATCAGAGGTATAGGTATGCTTAGCTTATGAATTTCTAATTCAAAACTAAAAGGAGAAGGAGACTTGTCAAGGCCTCTTACCTTATGAGCTGGAGCTTTGAGGATGATGGGATCAACTGTCGGTCGTTTCTGCTTATTAGCTTGTTGTATTGCAGGGACAACAGTTCTCTGAACAGGAGTTTCCTTGGAATTATTCATCTTTGACCTCAGATCATATCTGTGTATATCATCAGTTTTCATAACAACTCCACCATCCCACTCTTGGTTGATCTGGTCATTGAATAATGACTTTTCATAGGCATCTAAGGTAAAAAAGGAGGCACTGCCTTTGTCTTGCAGACAATGGATCTCATCATCTTCTTCAAACTGCTCTACTTCCATGACTACATTCTGGAAAGGGGTCTTCACCCTTTGGTCTTCATTGACCTCTTTACTTCTTTGCAGAATCTGCAACTGCTCATTAGTTCTTCTATATGGATTTGGATTTCTAGGAGCAAAGGTATTAGGAACTCTTCCTTTCCCAAGGTGTTGCTCCACCTTTAATTTGGAGATTTCATAGGCTAATGACTTTATCATCTTGGTCATTTTATCTATCTTGGGATCTAAAGATGATGAAGATTCACCCCTCTGTCTCCTTTCATCAATATTCCCCTTGAGCTTCTCTGCGGCCATGATGTTTTATTCTACTTCCAAGGCTACATCCTGCATATTAGCCAAGGTAGCACATCATCTCTCCCTCAACTGTAGACAGAAGTCAGAATCAAAGGCACTGGCATAGGTGAGTTTAGCAGAGGTAGTGATGGGTTTTACTTCAGCTGGTATCTTATTGTACATGTGGTTAAACCTCTTATTAAAATCGGGCAACAACTCACCATTTTCCCTCTTTAAGTTCCCAAACTCGGTGTGCTAGTAGAGTAGATCCTTCTTATCCCCCCAATGCTTTAGGAATGCATCGTCTAAAGCCTCAATATCTGCTATAGACCTTGGGGTCAGTTCTCTTAACCATTTTCTAGCCTCTCCATCTAGACTTTGGACAAAGACTCTCATCCATACATCATCTTCACTAATTTCCTAGTTATCAGCATAGCTATAGAATGATTCAAGATGTTCCTCAGCTGTAACACCTTCAGTCCCAGTGAACTTAGGCATATACTTCTGATATTCTCCAATAAGCATGGCATTCAAAGGAGTGGGCAGTACTAGAGGTCCATACCTAGAAGTTATGATTCTTTCCATTTTGGTAGGTGCTGCCATAGTTGTGGTGGCTATAAGGGTACTAGAAGTTTGAATGATAGAGGGTTGAGGAGTGACTGATAGGACTAAAGGAGTATGATGGATAGGAGGAGAGGCTTCCTTTGGGCTTACAATGAAAGAAGAAGCTAAAGAATAAGGAGATCTATGAATCTATAAGATTTTTTCTTCACTGCTAGTATTAGATGTTATACTCTCAACATGTATTTGTTATATTACAGGATTTTCTTGAAGAGATATAGAATATTTTTTAGAGCTAACTGAACCTGATGCTTCTTTCTGCAACGCCTTTCTTTATTTGATGATTTTTTCAGGGTCAAGTACTGGATCAGCTCGTGGCTTCTAAGGATTTCTCTGAGTATGCCTCACAAACTGAGCCAGAACTATGGAGTGGAGTCGCCAAGAGGTTCGTCCTCCAGTAGAGTCACCAGATAGATGACTACAACCCAAATAGTGTCCAGACTTTGTCTATCATCAAAGCTGGATATGTGTCATCCCCCAGGGAAGCTGAGCTTTAGTCTCCTCTCCCCGACAATGGTGCCAATTATGTTAGCACTGCAAGAGACTCTCCTAGGTTGTAGCTCAGAGATGCCTAGTAACATATAAATATTCAATATCGTTCTCTGAACTATTGGAATGGATTGGGGTTTGGTTCAAGTCAGATGATTGTTTCAACTCTTTTTTCACTCAAGACATGCATGAACACCCTCAACTTGACAAGGCTTTTGACCACTAATGCTCAATAGTTTATAGATTCAATGAATAGGTGGAGAATCTTGACTGTACCAGCAGATACATACATAAACACATATGAATGGCTAGCTACAAAAATTAAATGAAGCTTTCAAATCCAATTTATCAACGCAGAGATAAGATGACAATTATCTGGCATTAGACACAGAAGAAAATATGAATAACCTATTCAAGTGCAAGCTTAGAACAAAGGAGAAGATGGTGATTGAACATGTAACAACAAAAGAAGCTTGTATTATTGGAACGAAGATGAGACGCTCGAAGGAACACAATATCCATAGTCTCCAAAAGTTGAACCATCTTCCTTCAAAATTTCAACCATTTATAGGATTTTTACAATACTCTCGAACTCTTTGAGGCTCAAGATGTCTTAATAAATCCCCTCTGTCTTCTAACTACTTGATGTCGTAACTAGACAAACATGAGCTTAGAGAGCTCTGTTTCTAACAAACATGGTAATCAAATTCTGGTAATTTCGCCGTGTTGTCAGGTGGTTCACTTGTGCCAGTGATGTTCCATGATCATTTTTGTTGGTTCGACCGCATCGTGCTGTTTTTTTTTTGCTTTTCGGCCATGAATTTTGTTATTTCAGTTCACTGTCCGACTGTCAAAACATTGACAAAGCCAACAAATCTCCTCCCTAGGTGACTGGTGGGAAGTGGGGTATGGGGGTCGTTGGATGGTGTGGATCGACAGTCGGGATGTTGGTTACGCGACGGAGATCAATCCGATCAGAGATCGGAGAATGGAGAGTGCAACAGAAAGGAGACGAATCGAGAGCGGACCCACCGATATTTATGAGCGTGGGTGTATAATTTTTTTAAGTCTGGCTTATGGTTCGGTTGTGGGTTTTCCCGTGTTTTCCTTTGTATTGCGATAATTGTATGGTCCCAGGTTTTTTAAGGCTTATGGCCAAAGCGAAGCAAGAGGAGACGTGGACCATTAGAGCTAAAATAGGGGACATTTCTGTTAAAATAGCAACATTGCACCTCAAGGCTAACAGGTCCTACAAAAATCAATGGCTCATTTTTCAAAGGGTTCAATCATAACTTGAGGACACAAAAGCATTTCATTGGCTTTGCCAGGCTGTCCCATTCGCTGACAGCTATCACAATGTTTGACATATTGTTTGGCATTCTTAACAAAGAAGGCCAAAAATAACCAACTCATAAAATTTTATATGTAGTTCTCCTATTAGCAAAATGGCCCCCACAAGGCTCATTATGGGAAGATTTCAATATTTCAAATAGTTCTTTTTCTCTCACACATCTATGGATAATAAGCTCGGGTCCTGTGTAAAAGAGATCTCCTTGGATCCAAGAATATGAAGCACCTTTTGGATAATATTACGCCTCTCTCGAGCGGATAAGTGAGGTTGTGTTTTTCCTATCACTAAATAGTTAGTTATATCAGTGAAGCATGGGGAATTCGTTGATACTGCAAAAGATGCTCGTTGGGAAAATAATCATCTACATGAATTGTTTCACCGAGATTATTTAAGCTCAAAAGTTAACCAGTTACAACATTAGGTTTTCATGGTCTATCAATAATAACAATATTAAATTCGTGTAATAAAAGTAACCACCGAGTCACTCTACGACTAGTCAAAGGTTTATTCATCAAATATCTTATGGAGGAATGATCTGTATGTACAAATACTTCATAACCTGTAATATAGTGTCTAAATTTATTAATAGCAAGTATCACGGATAAAGACTCTTTCTCAGTTACTGTATAATTCAATTCAGCAAGTGACAAGTTTTTACTAATGAAGTAAATAACATAGTATTGTTGGTTTTCTTCCTGTCTTAAGGCTGCGCTAATAACAGTATCTGAGGCATCTGAGGAAATATGAAATGGGAGGGACCAATTAGGCCCTCGCATAACTGGTGCATGTGCTAGTTTTTCATTCAGTGCCTCAAAAGCTTGTTGGTAAGTCATAATCCAAGAGAAATCACTATCCTTAGCTAACAATCAGAAAAGTGGAGTAACTATCCTAGAAAAATGCTTAATGAATCGTCGGTAATAGCCTGCATGTCCCAAGAATCACTCACTTCTCTTTGTTTTTTTCGTGCAAGAAGACGTAAAATAAATTCTACTTTGGCTGGGTCTACCATGATACCTTTGTCAAAAATAATATGGCCAAGAACCACCCCCTCTTTGCACATTAATTTGCACTTTTTATCACTCAAAGCGAGGTGAGCTTCTTGGCAATGAAAAAACACTTTCTCTAAATTTTTAAGGGTTTCTTGGAATGAATCACCAAATACTAAAAAATCGTCCATATAAATTTCTACACCCTCAAGGTCGGCAAAAATAGCCAAAACTACCCTTTTAAAGGTAGCTTGTGCATTACACAACCGAAAGGGAAGCACTCAATAGGAGAATGTCCCCCAGGGACATGTGAAGATAGTCTTATCTTGATCCTTGGGTGCGATTTGTATTTGATTATAACCGCTAAATCCATCTAAAAAAGAAAAGTTTCTTTTGTCGGCAAGGGTATCTAGCACCTGATCAATAAAGGGAAGGGGAAAATAGTCCTTGAGAGTGGCTTTATTTAATTCTCTGTAATCAATGCAAATACGCCATCTTCCATATTTCTTCGGGACTATCACCAATGGGGAGACCCATTGGCTGTTAGATATAGGATAAATGAAATTAGCATCTAAGAGTTTTTGTAATTATTCTTTCACAACTTCTCTTAGCGCGAGGTTCATACACCTTTGGGGTTGTCAAACGGGTTGGGCTCCCTCCTGAATATAAACATGATGAGTGCAAGCTTCGGGAGGGATGTATTTCATGTTCTCATAGCTCCAAGCAAAGGCATCAAGATGGTCTTGCAACAAACTCACAAGCTTCTTTTGTTGAGATGAATCCAGGTTTGAACTAACGTGTAAGGATTTGCCTGGACTAATCTCAACGATAGTGGTTTCGGGTTTGAGAGTACATGTAGGTGCTGCTAGAGTTTGTGATGAAGAAGGTTGAGAATTGTAACTATCTTGAAAATCTAGACTAAATATCTGACAAAGTGAATCAAAATTTGGCATTGTGTCTATATTATTCAAGAAGTCTCGTATCTCACCCTCCTGGGTTGCTCGGTGTGATGGTGAATCAAAGAAACAGATCGAGTCTCCTCATCACTACTATCATATTTTAGCCATAAGGTATCTCGAATCTCCACGATAGATCTAGCAGGTGGATACAAGGTGACTTTCTTCCTAGCCTCTCTATGGGAAATATACATATCACTAGAGTGACACCCAATATAAGCATCTGTCGTGGCAAGCCATGGTCGTCCAAAAATCAAGGGATGCCCTCCAAAAAGATTTTTTGGATGAAGCACAATAAAATTTGTGGGGTATTCCCAAGAATCAATTGAAACAACCACATCATCCAAGACACCTTTTAGTTTGCTTTTAGATCTGTCTGCAAATTCAAGCACAGTAGGGGTAGGAAGAATATGAACCAACCCAAGTTGATCCATGGTTTGCCTAGTCATAACATTGATGGCTACCCCTAGGTCTATTAACACATTTCCAGGATCTATATACTTTTCCATTTACATGCATCCTGTCATCAACTCGACTGGTCTTCCAATGAACTGAATGGTTTGAGGTTCTACTCTTTTCCTTCCTGGCTTCTTAAGGCAAAGTTCCTTAATGATTTTTGTAAAAATGGGGATCTCTTTAATAGCCTGAAGCAAAGGCACCTTTATACAAAGATTCCTAAGCTCGGAAGCCAAACTAGACTTGGGAGTGGGGTCATTCTTCTCCACAACTAGCCTCTCTAGATAAGGAGGTCAGTTTGAAGAGGATGGTAAAGGCTCTAAATGTGTGGGAATGGGTTGAATGGTGACATCTCTTTTCAAATGATCAGGAGCTTCCTCCTCACTTTTCTCCTCGATAATCACCATAGGTTGTTTTTGTTTTTCTAGTTTTACTACCCTTCCTGATCTCAATTGAAGGTCATTGACCCCGACTAGCATGGTTTGATAAATGGGAGAAGGGAGCGGTCCAATGGAATGGATCGATTGTATTGCCTTATTATTGGGGTTTGGTACCGGTTGAGTAGGCAGTTGGGGTGGTCGAAAGGGTGGTGGTAAAGGAAATGTTGACATATGTTGACTCTACTAAGGTAAAGTTGGTAATGATGGTTGTGGCATTGGATAAGGTGCATATGTAGTAGGATGTGATTGCATGGGTTCATGATAGCAATAATGAGGATGGGATAATCCTATCCATCCTTGTTGCCATGGTTGAGGAGGTTGTCCATACTGAAAGTGATTCCCATGCTGCCAAGGTTGAGAGTGGTTTGCATTATGATAGGAATATGATGGTGCATTATAACTGAAAAAATGTGGTGCATGTTTAGCAATCATACATGTACCTACCTTAGGCCAAGCTTTCCGTGCTCCCATAGCATGTAATGGCTCAAGTTCAGATTGCTCTCCCTCAAATGCTGCTTTCAGTGCTGGTATAGAAGGGCATTCCTCGGTAGAATGCTTTCCTGTAAAAATCACACATTTATTAGCACTTTTAACATCGACAAGACATTCTCTTAAAAGATGTTTTTTCCTAAACATTGGACAATAAATAGACAACGACTCTTGTTCCTCTACAAATTTTTGTTGAAATTTCAAAGAGTATATTTGTTTACTATCATTATTCATAATTTCTATTTGCATATTGTCCATTTTGTTTTCCAAACCAATGATCATAGCATCTATAGATCCAAGTTTATTATTTCTACTTAGAACTCCTCTACCAGATCTAGATTGATTCTGTGAGAGCTTCCTGCACAAGTCACAAATTTGATAAAAAGTTTTCTGATCAATATCCCCTTGTCCTAAAAAATGCAAATTGTTTCTAGCATCATTAGTAAGCCCACGTAAGAACAAGGCTCTAATAGTACTTGGATCAAATTTATGTTTTTACCTTTGGAGGATATATAGAAACCTTTCTAGATAATCTTCGAGGGTGTCATCATTGCCTTGCACAATAGTGAAGATCTCATCATGCATTTCTCTAGTTTTAAAATATTCCAAATATTTGGTCAAAAATACTCTCTTCATCTGTTCCTAGGAAGCTATAATATTCCCTCCTCATCCCATGAAGCAACGCAAGGCTAAATCCTTGAGAGTTGCGAGAAATATTTTTAACTTCTGGGCATCTGTAGAGTCATCATAGCTTCTACATCATATATCAAATTCAAATAAGAAAGAATTAGGATCTTCATGTACCTTACCGTGGAAATGAGGAATAGATGATGGTGGAATGTTCTTCATTTGTACAACTGCTTCTGGATCCACGATTGGAAACCCAAAGGTGGATTGTTCCTCATTTAACTGATTCTCACCAATCCCCTTAGCATGGTTCTCATGATCTACCATTCTTGTGCCTCCGATCAAACCACTCTCAAAATAATGAGAAGGTTGACTATGGCTTAAGTTGGTCTTTTAAATTCCAATAGTTTCCTTCTTTCCCTTTGTTGGTTGTGTCACCCTTAAACTACTGCTTCCAGAGTCCAAGTTGACAGTTCATGCGTGATGAGTCTGTGTTTTTTTAGACTTTCTACCTACAAAAGAAGGCCCAACATGAGAAAAAATAACAGGTCATTCCTCCTCTATCTAAAACCATCCTCACCTGTATGGATTCATTATTTAATTTCAGATTTATAAATATTTCTTCGATCCTTATTGGGCTTTAGACCCCTACCCTTTTTAGTCATACATTTTAAAACAAATCAACCAGAAAAGAACCAATTGAAAAAATTCATTGAAAAAAACTTCAATCAAATGCTACAAATAAAAGAAACAACACATTCAAAAATCAAAATAATATCCTTTAAGCAATAGAAGCACACTGCATAAAAAATAAAAAGAGACTTACCCCTATGGAAGAAAAATCATAAAGTTCTTGCCAGATCTTTTTAACGCCTCCCCGACAACGAACTTCTTCAACGCTTAATTTGTCAACTCGGGGCTATGTAAGCTTAGAGGCGTAGAATATGAAATGCCAAATGATTATGATATTTACTTCTGTAAGATCTACTTCTATCTTCTCTACTTGCACTTGCAGAATCAAAAGAATGAAAAGCAACAACACTAATCAAATCTGGTACTCGAATCAACTGGAAGAAATACTTGCCAAACTTAATAGAAAAAAATTGAAACAACTCTGCAACCAACTTGAAAGAAATATGGGAAAGAAATAGAAAAACAAATCCTTGTGATTGAGTCTCAAATGCTCTAAGAAACAAAATGAATAATTAAGAATATAGTTAAATCTGCCTCTATTACAAATGTTTCATTCCTATATCGAAACAATGTTCCTGTACCAACGATGAATTAAGTGCCTACACTAGGTGTTTTGACTTATTACTGGAACTCTGAGTTCCTATACTAGAATGTTCTATTCATGTACCAGAACATTTGTTCCTGTACTCATAACTAGTTGTTCCTGTACTAAGGAATCGATGTTCCTATACTGAGTTCTATTATTACTATAACAGAGCATCTCTATCTTCAATCACTTCTACCATGCATAAAGTGTGCTAAAATTAACTTACTGAGAATAAATCTGAGTAGAAAGGAAATATTAACTTAATCATTCAAAAGAAATAGAGATCCTTCAACAATCAAGCATTCGAAAATAGAAACATTGTGAAAGCTAAAGAAAACCCTTAATCCGCAAAAAGACTTTTGCATGAAAACAGTAAATGTCTACTTAAAAGGGAAAAGTGCTCCTTTCCTTTAGATTTCTATTACAACACAAGTAAACTTTGTTTTCTCAAAACAAATATTTAAACTCAGAAAATATTGTAAATAATCCTCAGTCGTTTGATAAGTTCTTATATCTCTTCAAGAAAATTATTAGAGTTATCTTCACAAAGAGATTTACTTATGTTGTGATCAGAGTTATTGTTTCAACCAGAATGCATTTGAATAGATTGAAAATAAATCAACTGAAAGTAAAATGACTTGTAAATGAATTAAATGAAAGCAAATCAACTATAAATGATTTAACTGGAAATAACTCATAACCCAATCTCACCTTGTGGAAATGTAAGGCAACACTTGTATCAAAATAACATTCATGCAATACTTAGAAAAAAAGGCTAAGAAAATGTTGTAAATGAGATTGACCAAACACACTTACACACCGCAAGCCCTCAGATCTGAGATGCACCCGCATTTTCACAAAGACTCCATTAATTTGCGATTTAAGTAAATGAAATAAACACTCTTTTGCTCAAACCAATATGATAAGATATAACACACTTACGAGACTGAGGGAGAGTTTCCCTTTACGAAAACTTGAAGATCAACTACACGAAAAGATCATCACAAAAGATAATAACCCAAAATAAATCGAACTGGCATGACTCCTTATATTATTAAAGTTTGCTACAAATATACATCAAAACTTCATAGTTCCAACATAGAGACAGGGGATACAAAACAAAGTCTATAGATTAGAAAAAATACCCAAAGTATCGCTCCCTAGTTCTAGCCTAAAAACCCTATTTATATACAGACATTTGACTCTCGATTGCAATGGAAACTTAATCAAGAATGTGCTAGTCAAAACCAGGCCTCTTCTTTTATCGCTTTCCTTAATGCTCTGACCTTATTTCATAGTATAGAGTTGATCCTTGGCGAAGAATATGCGTCATTTTCTCAACATGTAGAATATTTTTGGCGGTGAGAAAGGTAAATTTTCCGATTGTCTTCAAGTACAGGAATGGGCAGATGGTACAAGAACCTACCGACCCTGCACCAACCAACTTTTACTTTGAGTAATGACTTTTACTTCATCGTGCCTTTAAGGAAATGGAAAATAAGTAAGTTACAAAGACACATAAACTTATTTAACGTTTTAAATGACGATTAAGCCTATATAACCCACATTTACCGAAGTCATGAAGAGTCCAAGAATATGCGTAAAAGATTGAGTTCCAATTGTGAAACAGAGGGTTTAAAGGGTAGGATTAAGACAAGTTTAATGTCAAAATTAGGACAATTATGGAGACCAACACCATGGGAGGTCGTCGAGTTTTACGAGGGTGGTCTTGCAAAGGTTCAACTAGATCAAGCCCTAACTCCTTATTCCCTGACCTCGTTGGGGACATGCAAAGAAAAACAGAGAAAGAGCAGACTGCTTTGATACCATTGATTCGAAATTATGCAGGAACACAACAAAATACAAAAATACCCATAGACACAGAGACGCAACATACATAAAACTTAATTTCATTAATATCAAAGACCTGAAATATGCTTACATACAAAAATAAAAATAAACTATCTCGACTGACAGTAGCTTATCTTTGAGAAGAGATGTGGTGGCTACATGCCTTCGAACTATGTTACAATGAGGCACAAATTCTTATTTATTATTAAGAAATAATGGAAAACCCTAAACATCCAAAAACCTTACCCTAGGAGATGAAGCGAAAAAATTGTGGGCCCCGTTTGGGTAAATTGGTACATCAACTTCCTAGGGTCGTA
This sequence comes from Pinus taeda, assembly GCA_000404065.3. Lineage (NCBI taxonomy): Eukaryota > Viridiplantae > Streptophyta > Pinopsida > Pinales > Pinaceae > Pinus > Pinus taeda. The sequence continues at coordinate 178,152 of APFE031744058.1, read as the reverse complement.
ACTTTTGCATACGATCTTCGTTTGGCTATCATAATACCTCATTTGGAAGATCTTGAAGAAGAGGCCAGAAAGAATTGTTTAAGAAGTTTAGGGCTTTTTCGGTCTCTTTGTTTTCCCTAAAAATGTTTTTTAGTCCCTCAAAACGGCTCCAGAAGTTTAGGACCTGAAAAACTGCCAAAAATATTATGTTGTGCTACAATTAAGGAAACTGAAAAGAAACAACGGTGGGGATCCAAGTGGAATAGGTAGGTGGCCACAAATATCCACCTGGATCAGTCCTCCCCCCATAGGAAGCAATGGTCCCCATTGCATTGAGTGTCTCCATGAGATGGGGAAAATTTTGCTGAACTTGGTCCCTAGTGAGCCACTTGCCTTGGTGCATGAGTTGGCTAGCTTTGACAACCTGATACAGTTGGATATTTTGCTAGCAAATGTTCTTGATATGCGTGTCCATGATCCAATCAGTTGTGGCTTGTTCCATGCATTCTAGGTTTAACTCTGTTGGTGTGAGTTGTTCTACAATCTTTGATGTGTCTAGTAATGGTGGAAAGTATGCTTGAAGAAGGTCCACATTGAACACTGGGTGCAGGCCAAGGAATGGTGGAATTTGAGCTCGAAAGCATTGTCCCCTACAACTTTAGTGATGATGTAAGGCCCATATCATAGTAGGCGAAGCTTGAGATGGGGCCTAGCAAGGCGCTCCTTCTGCAAATGTAACCAAACGTTTTTGCCCACCTGGAACTTGTGTGGCACCCGACGCTAATCATGATGCTGCTTGTACTTAGCATTGGCTCTATCCAATACGTCATGGACCCGCTAGCGGATGTGCTGAATACACTCAATGAAGTTGTTAGCCCTGTCAGATTCAAATTGGATATGAGCCGAATCTCCTTGAGTAGCTGCAAATGGGATGGCCACATCAATGGGACATAGTGGCTGGAATCCCAACCCCACTTGAAAGGGGTTGTGGCTGGTTGAGCTATGGAGAGCTCTGTTGTAGTTGTGTTGGACATAGGGGAGGATTTCATCTCATGTGCATGGATGCTTCAAGTTGTACATATGCAAAATGTGTACGATCATCCTATTGACAACCTCTGTTTGGCCATTAGTTTGGGGGTGGAAAGTTGTGGACTTAGTGAGCTTGGTATCCAATATCGACCAGAGACTTGACCAAAATGTACTTAGGAAAATGTTGTCCTGGTCTGAGGTAATGGACTGTGGGATCCCAAAATGTACCTGCACTTGTTCAAAGAAGAGCATAACCGTGGCTTTTGTTGTGATCCTCTTCTTCCAATCTGCCAAAATGGCCATCTTAGAGAATCTGTTGATGACCACGAAAGCACAGTCATTGTCGTGCTTAGTAGAAACAAGGCTCGACATGTAATCCATGGAGATGGATTCCCAAGGTCGACTAGGAGTAGGCAGAGGAGTATATAGGCCTTGCTTCTTGATGGTCGGTTTGGCAATGGCGCCGGCAGTGAAGGATTTGATGTACTTCCCAACATCCTGTCAAAGGTTCAGCCAATAAAAATACTTATGCAGCATTGCCACTCTTTTCTCTACCTTGAAATGTCTAGCGACTTGACAATAGTGCGCCTCCGAAATCATCTTGGCATGCTCACTTGAAGGAACACAAACATGTCCTGGGTGGCATAATAATGTATCCTAGAGGTGAAAATTTAGAAATTTCTTACCTTCCAAGAGTGTCTGGTATGTGTTGTCGAATTCAAGATTATTCTTGTAAAGATGCGGCCACACCTCAATATCGTGCCCACAAGGCTTGAGCATAGTGGTCAGCACCATGACGAGTGGTCGGCTAAGGTAGTCTACAACATTGTTGGCCATGCCCTTCTTGTACTTAATGTTTAAATGGAATTGTTGCAGGTATGTGGACCATTTCTAATGGTGATCATTATGCAATTTCCCTTGTGTTTGTATAAACTGTAGGGGTCGGTGGTCTATGTGGATGATCGTTCGCTTCCCAGGAATGTAATGCTTCCTTTGTCAACAAGCGTGCATTTGTGTAGACAGCCGCGGTACTTGAGTACCAAATGCCACTTAGAATCCTTGATACCCAACTTCATGCTAAGGGTATGGAAAACATTTGTAAACTCTAACACATCTTGGTCCCTTCCTTGTCGTAGCGTCGTCCACTTTATGTATTTATCTTCATAACTCCCAACAAGGTAATATTGTTCCTTGATGGTGTTTTAGAAATAATTCCAAGTAGGTGTTTCTAAAAACAATGAGGATTCCTTCTCGTCCTTTTGTTCATAGTAGGTTTCCCACGAGTCCTTGACGTGTGGGGTGACTTTGAGAAGTGCAAAAGTAATCTTTTCTCGATTGGAAAAGTCATGAACTGAAAAATATCCTTCCAATAGATTTAACCATTTATCTAAGGCGTCTGCATCTATCTGGATCTCAAATATGGGAATATCAAAGTTCACTTGTACCTTAAAAGGAGTGGTACCTCCAGAGTGGTTGCTGGATGAAGATGCATCGCCTGTGGGTAGCCGTCGAAGAATTTGGGCAAAGTTATCCATCATCACGTTCCTCTGTCGCTCGAGGGATTCCTTGAGCATTATTTTGAAAGGATCTCCTTCCCCCTCGTCTTTCTTTTCTCCCGCCATGGGAGGGAGCTGAGTTTTATGAGGTTGGTCTTGCAAAGGTTCAACCAAATCGAGCCGTAACTCCTTGTACACTGACCTCTTTGGGGGCATGCAAAGAAAAATAAAGAAAGAGAAGACCACTCTGATACCACTAATCTAAACTTATGCAGGAATGCAACAAAATACAGAAATACCCATATACATAGAGATGCAGTAGAAATAAAAATCCATTTCATTAATATTAAAGAATTGAAATATGCTTACTTATAGAAATAAAAATAAACTAGCTCGGGTGATAGTAGATTATCTTTGAGAAGAGATGTGGCGGCTACATGCCTCCAAACTGTGTTGCAATGAGGCGCAAAGGCTTATTTATTATTGAGAAACAATGGAAAACCCTAAATATCGAAAAACCTAAGCCTAGGAGATGAAGCGCCAAAATTGTGGGCCCCGTTTGGGTAAATTGGTACATCAACTTCAAGGGGTTGTAACTTAGGCATACGATCTTCATTTGGCTATCATAATACCTCGTTTGGAAGATCATGAAGAGGAGGCTGAAAAACAAATTGGTAAACAAATTGTAGACTTTTCTAGTCTCTCCGTTTTCCCTAAAAACGTCTTTTAGTCCCTCAAAACGACTCCAGAAGTTTATGACCCGAAAAACAGCCAAAAATAGTAAGTTGTGCTACAATTAAGGAAACTAAAAAGAAACAATGGTGGGGGTCCAAGTGGAATAGGCGGGTGGCCACCAATATCCACCTGGATCAGTCCTCCCCCCTTAGAAAGCAATGGTATCCATTACGTTGAGTGCCTCCATGCGATGGGAAACTTCTGCTGAACTAGGTCCCTGTTGAGCCACTTACCTTGGTGCAAGAGTTCACCAGCTTTGGCAACCTGATACAATTGGATCTCCTACTGACGAGTGTTCTTGACCTACATGTCCATGATTCGATCAGTTATGGCATGTTTCATGTAGTCTGGGTTTAACTCTGTTGGTATGAGTTGATCTACAATCTCTGATGTGTCCAATAATGGTGGAAGGCATGACTGAAGGCAATTCAAATTGAACACTGGGTACAGGCCAATGAATGGTAGAATTCTAAGCTCGAAAGCATTGTCCCCTACAGACTTAGTGATGGTGTAAGGCCCATATTGGAGCTGGTGAAGCTTGCGATGGGGCTCAATGAGGCGCTCCTTCTGCAAACGTAACCAAACTTTGTCGCCCACCTGGACCTTGTGTAGCACCTGTTGTTGATCATGACACTGCTTGAACTTAGCATTAGCTCTATCCAATATGTCATGAACCCACTGGTGGATGTTATAAATGCGCTCAATGAAGCTGATAGCTGTGTCAGCTTCGGACTGGACATGAGCCAAATCTATCTGAGTAGCTACAAATGGGATGACCACATCAATGTGACATAGTGGTTGGAATCCCAACCCCACCTGAAAGGGTTTGTGGCCAGTTGAGCTATGGAGAGATTTGTCGTAGTTTTGCTGGACATAGGGGAGGCTTTAAACCCATGTGCATGTATTCTTCGAGTTTTACATACACAGAATGTGTACGATCATCCTGTTGACAACCTCTGTTTGGCCATTAGTTTGGGGGTGGAAAGTCGTGGACTTAGTGAGCTTGGTATCCAACATCGACCAGAGACTTGACCAAAATGTACTTAGGAACTTGTTGTCCCGATCTGAGATAATGGACTGTGGGATCCCAAAATGTACTTGCCCTCATTTAAAGAAGAGCTTAATTGTGGCGTTTGCTGTGATACTCTTCTTGCAGGCCGCCAGAATGGCCATCTTAGAGAATCTGTCGACGACCATGAAAATGCAGTCGTTGCCATTCTTAGTAGAAGGAAGGCACGACATGTAATCCATGGAGATGGATTCCCAAGGTTGACTAGGAGTAGGCAGAAGAATATATAGGCCTTGCTTCTTGATGGTCGGTTTGGCAATGACGCAAGCAGTGAAGGATTTGATGTACTACCCAACATCTTGTCAAAGGTTTGGCCAATAAAAATACTTCTACAACATTGGCACTATTTTCTCTACCCCGAAATGTCGAACGACTCGACTGTAGTGTGCCTCCAAATCATCTTGGCATTCTCACTTGAAGGAACACAAATGTGTCCCTGGTGACATAACAATGTATCATGGAGGTGAAAATTTGGAACGTGCTTACCTTCCAGGAGTGTCTGGTATGTGCTGCCAAATTCAGAATCGCTCTTGTAGATGTGGCCACCCATCAGTTTTGTGCCCAGGAGGGTCAAGCACAGTGGTCAACACCACGACCAGTGGTTAGCTGAGGTAGTCTGCAACATTATTGGTGTTGCCCTTCTTGTACTTAATGTTCAAATGAAATTGTTGGAGGTATGTGGACCATTTCTAATGGCAATCATTTTGTAACTTCCCTTGTGTTTGTATGAATTGTAGGGGTCGGTGGTATGTATGGATGATCGTTCACTTCCCGAGAATGTAATGCTTCCATTGTCGGCAGACATGCACTTGCGTAGACGACTGTGGTACTTGAGTACCAAATGCTGCTCAAAATCCTTGATACCCATCTTCGTGCGAAGGGTATGGAAAACATTTGTAAACTTTGGCACATCTTGGTCCCTTCCCTACCGTAGCGTGGTCCACTTTATGTATTTATTTTCATAGCTCCCGACATGGTAATATTGTTCCTTGATGGCATCTTAGAAACAATTCCAAGCGGGTGCATCTGAAAACAATGAGGATTTCCTCTCGTCCTTTTGTTCACAGTAGGTTTCCCATTAGTCCTTGATGTGTGGGGTAGCTTTGTGAAGTGCAAAAGTAATATTTTACCAATTGGAAAATTCATGAACTGAAAAATATCCTTCTAATAGATTTAACCATTTATCTACGACGTCTCTATCTATTTGGCCCTCAAATATGGGAATATCAAAGTTAACTGTACCTTAAAAGGAGTGGCCCTCCAAAGTGGCTGCTGGATGAAGATGTGTTGCCTGTGGGTAGCCTTCGAAGGATTTGGGAAAAGTTATCCATCATTGTGTTCCTCCGTCGCTTGAAGGCTTCCTCGAGTAGTATTTTGAAAGGATCTCCTGCCCCCTCGTCTTTCTTTTCTTTTGCCATGGGAGGCCATCGGGTTTTGCGAGGTTGGTCTTGTAAAGGTTCAACCAGATCGAGCCTTAACTCCTTATACCCTGACCTCGTTGGGGACATGCACAGAAAAACAGAGAAAGAGCAAAGCGCTCTGATACCACTGATCCAGACTTATGCAAGAATGCAACAAAATTTAGAAATACCCATATACACAGAGATGCAGTAGAAATAAAACTTCATTTCATTAATATTAAAGAACTAAAATATGCTTACATAGAGAAATAAAAATAAACTAGCTTGGGTAATGGTAGCTTATCTCTGAGAAGAGATGTGGTGGCTACATGCCTCTGAATTGTGTTACAATGAGGCCCAAAGGCCTATATATTATTGAGAAACAATGAAAAACCCTAAACATCCAAAAACATAACCCTAGGAGATGAAGCACCAAAATTGTGGGACATGTTCGGGTAAATTTGTACATCAACTTCTCGGGGTTGTAACTTTGGCATACAATCTCTCTTTGGATATCATAATACCTTGTTTCGAAGATCTCGAAGAGAAGGCTAAAACAATTAAGTAAACTAGTTTGGGACTTTTTCGGTCTCTCTGTTTTCCCTAAAAACAACTTTTAGTCCCTCAAAATGGCTCTGAAAGTTTAGGACCCGAAAAACTGCCAAAAAAGTAAGTTGTACTGCAATTAAGGAAACTGAAAAGAAAGAATGGTGGGTGTCCAAGTGGAATACGAAGGTGGCCACCAATATCCACCTCAATCATCAATGTAGACAAAGAAAGTAGGGTTGACTATGCTAAAAAGATTCCTTTTTGTTTTTGCAGATGAGAGAGTTTTTGGTTGTTAAAAAGTAAATTGTTTATGATTTTCAACAATTGAACAAAGTTGTTTGAATAAAATGGGATTCAAGGAAGAAGTACAAGTAGAGGAGGGCATATAAGTGTGAATCATCATAGAAATTTCAATCAAAATGACTTGGTTTATACAATATTCAGAAAATAAATAACCTGTTCTTTTACAAAGTCAACTCATTATGGTTTCAGAGAAAAATGTCGAGTCTCTAGATTTATTCCTCATCATAAAGCTACGTAATAATGTGGATTGATAGCTAGCACCATTGTATACTATTATCATTATTAGGATGCAACCGTGTGATTGAAATTGAAATCTTGTCATTAAAACTTGAAATTGACAATTGTTAAATGAAACCTGAAATTTGGTGATTAAAACCTAAAATTTAAACCTAGCTTACCTGCACATTAACAAAATCAAATACCTTGTATAACATAATTTGTGCACTTGATAATAGAATCATAACACCTAGTATACTTTATTATTAAATGGAGACAATGAAAACCGAACCAAACAAGTGGTGTTTGGATATATTTGTTTTTTGGTTAAAAATTTAGTTTAGCAGACATGTTCAATATTAGCGAACATATATTTTTAAAATTTTTGTAATTTAACGTTAAATGACAACATCCCCCTCATTTATTAAATTTTAATTAGCGGTGACATTACACTTTTTTATAGCATTTTTACAAAATTGATGCCTACACATTTCCCCTTATACTAGAATGTAGAGTGCATATCAACACAAAAATTAAATTTAAATAATTAATTAAATAAAAACTAAACAATATTTATTAAAAAATATAATTAATAACAATGAGAAAATCACCAATCATATACCATTTTCTAAATTAAAAACTCATAAAAATTGTACAAATAAATATTTTTCTAAGCTTTACAATGCTAAAATACACACTCTCTACCTAAAAGTCTTATTTATAAGTGGAAAATCATAAAATTTATTGTCCAAACCCCACCCACACATATAGGTTTGGACAATAAGTTTTTAGTTGTAATATATATATATATGTGTGTGTGTGTGTGTGTGTGTGTGTGTGTTTTGAATAAGAGATTATATAAAAGGTCGAGTAGTTTAGATTGGCCGATTACTAAGGAAATCCGACCATATCCAAAAAAACAAGACTAGATAACTTGAGATTCAAAATAAAATACATATGGTGATATTTGAGTTTACGAGGCTAGAAATGATTATTGGGTTTTTCAGAGGTCATTTCTTACTTTTTTGTTGTTGTTGCAAACTTCAATACATCACAAGAAGTTGTCGGGAATATAAAAATATATCCATATTCGGGGACCAGGTTTGATGCACTCATTCTTGGAGTGCATATGCTGATGGCTAGAGCCCAGTAAAACAGAAAGTTATGACATCCCGTTCATAGGCTAAGCAAAAATGATCAGATTGAGAGTCTTTCACCTCTAGATCTAGAGTATCGTTCGCTTCTTCTATAATGAAGGTTGGCCTTGAGTGATCTTTAAGAGTTGGTTGCAAGAGCCTTAGCTTTAGAGCGACCTTAAAGGATCATGACTGAGAGGAAGAGAGGTACCCCAGCCTTTGGCTACTTTGTTCAATCTCGAGACTAGGAGGATTAAGGCATATTCAACTATACCATAATATTTTGAACAAAAGTGCTTCCTGAAGCTGCCTACCCCCATATAGGAGTTGCATTAGGATGGAAGGGATTCATGTTCGATCTTGAATTATGGCTACCAGTGTAGCGACAAAGTCGACGACTTTCACCTACAGACAAAGGGTACCCTTTGAGAGTGGCCTCATGAAGACCAGAAAACTTGAGTGATCTAAAACGTTGGCATCACCTTGGAGGAGGGAAGAATCTTGCTGCAAAAGAAATTTCCCATGGTTTAACAAATCCGCGACAATGACACCAGAGAAAGAGAGCTTCGGACAAAGGGAAAAGCCCTGAAACTAAAAATCCCTTTGAAACAAGACAACAACGAAAGACTTTAAAATTTATATCACAACCCTCTCAATCCTTAACATTACAAATCCTTAAAAGTTGCACACTCCTCAAATTTTTTTCTTTATATCAAAATTAGTAATAATTTTTTCAAAACTAAATATAAAAACATTCAAAATTTAAATAATAATTTTACAAGACAAATATAATCTAATTTATTATTTACTGTACCATTTTATTATTCACTTTTGAAAATTCCCTTATAAAACACCATATTTACATAAATCTCTTCATATTTCTAAGGAAGAGAAATACAATATCTTAAGCGAAATATGTTGCATCTTACCTCAACCAAAGTGCAAAAAGAATGCAAAAAGAGAGATCCATATCCTTGGATGCAAAAGAAAAGGAAAACCAACCTCAAAAATAAACTAAAAACGTTATGTGATCTTGTATCTTAACCCAAGCCGGATATTTTGAAGGAAACAGAAGTTAAACCAAGCTGGATTTCTGAAGGAAACAGAAGTTTAGATCTCATATCCGGGTTAAAGATGAAATTTATAGAAGTTCCATGTTTCCCATGTAGTGAAGCGAGGGACAGTGCACCCGTTGTGTCCAAAAAGGCCCATCTACTTAAGTATTTGTCAGACGATCTACTCTCGTTCTTGCAATTTCAGTGTAGAAAACACCAAATAATTTCTCAGGAGACAACAATGTCTACGTAGAAAGTGGCAGGAATGAAGAGGCTATTGTAAGGCAATAGGTTGTTAAGAGTGTTGTGTGTAAATATGCAAGTTTTCAGAGGAAGCGCATGCAGTTCGGAATGTCATCCTATCTTCACGAGCTTCAGAGCTGCATATATACACGCCACTGCGCCGTCTCTATCGAACAAAAGGGTTAATTGGGAATTCGTAAGTACATTGTCCTTGCTTATTTCATAATTATTTTTTGAATCTAGCATTTATGTAATTTTATCTAAAACAAATTATGAGCCCAAGGTCACATGCTTGAATTCCAGTTTAAAACAACACCTTCATATATTTTTACCTGAAACTTCCCAGCATATCATGGAATTTTGTAGATATATGGTCTTGAATAACAATCCGAATGTCAGCCATAAGAGGCATATTAATAGCACCTAAACCCATCTAAACCCTGTTTTGAGATGCACCTCGATGTTGTGAAGCTTGAGGTTGCATATCCAAGTTTCAATCTATTATGATTATAGAAATGGAGGACATCCACCTTTCTTCATCTCTTTGGTGCTAAATAATCTCCTCCACAATTGTATGCTAGATTCTAGGGCTTCTGCCACTATGATGTCCTTTCATGGGTCATTTAGGTCTGAAGATTAGATGCCTTATTGAAATGTGCGTGGAATTGACTCAAAGCAATACAAGGTTGTAGGCTTATTAAGGATTTTAAAGTTAGATTAGCTGCATACACAAATATATCTCTATTTACGAATGCTGTAGTCATGAATGTGCTTAATGCTTGGGGTATGTTATTATCTATGAAGTGGACCACAACCTTGGGAGGTAGTTTTCAAATGGATTTATCCTATGCAACCATCCCAGCACTTATTGGAACCTTCATTATCCTTTATAGCTAGCCTGTTGTGAAATTCTAAGTACAAGAACCCCCATGATCCTACGAATGAGCTAAAGTTGATGGAGTTGGTAATTTCTGTGTTTCTACAAACTGGAGAATACCTATTAAAGATGACATTGAACAAGTTACCGTCACATTATCAACCCGAATAAATCATGTCTACTGACCAGACCTTCCTATTTTTTCTTTTGCATTTGAACATACTATTGATGATACTTTTCTACCAAGAGAAAGGAATTACGGAAGACTAACATGTGGCTATCACTGATGAAGACAAAGAGCAAGGATTTGTTACGATCTTCACCAAAAGGGTAAAAAGGCTTTAGAATTGTGTAAGGGTGACCAAGAGAATGTTGTCTTGATTGAGTCCACACACCCTACTTTTGGATCAATAAAAAGAAATCAAAATGGGGTTAAGAGAACATTTTATTTTCAAACAAAACAGGGAGTTTTGAAGAGGGAAGTCCTGTAATTTTGTGGGGTATGAAAAAACAAGAGTCGTTTGTACGAAAGAAGTTTGATGGTTTTGGGAAGGAGCTTTACAAGATTTAAGAAAAGGCTAAGAATGATTCTTTATGTCTGGCCAGCCTTAGTGGAGAAGAGTTGCCTTCACCTACTAGTAGGTTACTTCTAAAGCCCTATTCTGCAGAAGGTATTTGAGTTCACTTGATTAGCGTAGAATATCATAGTTACATGTCATGTTGTGTGTATGCATCTTGATTGTATTCTCTTGTTGATTGATTTTAGTTATTGATTGATATTATGCATTCATATAACTTAGATTTGTATAAAAAAAATAAAATAATGATGATATTAGGCTGAATTATTTATTTATTTATGTCACATTTTTTTCCACATTTATTTATACTTTCCTATACCTCTATACCAAGGTGGATCTTACCCCCCTACTTCATTTGTTATCAATAGTTTTATGTTAGAATATAGCAGGATATTTTAGAGTGATGCAAGAGTGTGTTGAATTCTGTAGCTATGGTCGGTCTTCATAATTAATCTTTTAGCTCTTGAAATATATGTAATGATTAATATAAGACATGTCCTTCATGTCGGTTTCAAAAGAGAAAATTTTGATTTTGAATTTTTGGCTCACAATTTGTCAAGTCGGCTCCAGTTGAAGTGGAACCCATTCAGGCCAGCCAAAACACTATATATAAGGCACTCGACCTCCTCCTTCTAGCACAATTCTATCTCACACATAACAAGTTATCTTTTGGGCATCCAAGCGAAGTAGAAGATGAAGAAGGACGAAGACATCTCAAGCATCTTTTCTATCTCTCTTTGACTTCATACATGTGGTTCTCTCTCCTCCTGCAGCTTCACACGTGTGAATTTTTGGGCAGTTTCTGGGAAGCAGGTCCGAAATCATGGTTAGCAGGGTTGAGTTTCTAAGTAGTTTTTGGGAGGCCAAATTTCGGCCTAGGAAGATCAAACACGACTGAGTTTGTTGGGTAGATTGGAGACTTGACAAGAGGTTTGCTTGACCAGGTTTGACCATTGTATTGTTGGTCAGTTCGAAACTTTGACCATCATATTTGACTAGAAGAATTATTTGTATCTCTTTTTGAACCAAAGAATTTCTCTAAGGAAAAGGTTGCTGGGCTTTTCCCCCAAGTGGGTTTTCCCAGGGTAAATCTTGTGTTATTTTTGTGCATTTATGGTTGAATTTCTAATGTGTAATTGCTTAATGATAAACTGGAAGTGCTAAAAGAATATCTACATCATTAGAAGTAATTATCAGTTTTCAGAAATTAGGGCTTGTTTCTATTGCACTTGAAAGTTCAACATTGTTTCAGAGCTTTGGTGAAGGAAAGGACACTGAGATCACTCTTGAAGAGTTTTGGTGAAGGAAAGGACATTGAAATCACTCTTGAAGATACCTACATCTGTAACGATGGGTTCCTTTATGAAGTTAGAGAACAGTTGGAGGGAGCTACAAATTTCAGGGCTTGGAAGACAAGACTTGACCTCATTCTTTCAAGGAATGATGTTTTAGATATTGTGAAGGCCAAGGTTACTGAACCTTTAAATAATGAAGGGAAAGCAAAATACAAGAAGGATGACATCGCAACCATGAGTATCATTGTGGATTCTATCAGAGATTCTTTGATTCCATATGTCTCAAATCTTGACACTTCAAAGAACATGTATGATGCGCTGGTTGGATTATACACCATCAACAACATTGGTCAACCAATGAGTTTGAAGAATGAACTTTGTGATGTTAAGATGACAATAAATGATACTACGGCCTCATATTTCATGAGGATTTCTCAATTAAGAGATCAACTTCAAGCAATTATTGAAGTTATTTCTGATAAAAAACTTGTGATTATAGCACTTAATGGTTTGCCTGATTCATGGGACTCGTTTGCATCTAGTATTTGTGGCAGAGAAAAGATTCCAATCTTTGAAGATCTATGGACCTCATGTACTCAAGAAGAATATAGACTTATATCAAAAGGAAAGATTCAAAGATCTAAAGAAGGTGACTCTCAAGCATTTGTAGCACGTTCTAAGAAGGTTGGAGGGAGAAAGAAGTTTGGTTTTGAAAAAAGAAACGAAGGTAGAAGACCTGCTCCTCAAGGAAAGAGAGACATGTCAAAAATTCAATGCTATCGTTGTAACAAATTTGGTCATTATAGAAACCAATGTCCTGAAGGATTGAATGATAGAAAGAGAAAGGAAAAGCAACATGCTACCACAACAAACATTGATGAACATCCAAAGAAACACAAGAATGAAAATTCAGGTGACAAAGATTTCTTCTATTTTTTTGCTCTTATAGGTTTTGTTGTAGATAGCAATGACCTGTGGTTGGTAGATAATGGTGCCTCAAGACATATGATAGGAGATCGTGACGATCTCACAAGTATGATGGAAAGGAGATCATCACAAAAGGTAGAGTTTGGAGATAACAACAATTATGCAGTCAAAGGCATTGGGTCAACATCTGTTGAGATGGAATTAGGTGAAAACGTTCATCTTAACAACATACTATATATACTAGCTTTGAAAAAGAATTTGGTTTCTATTTCATGTTTGGAAGACAAAGAATCTAGAGTAGCATTTGTAGATGGTCGAGTACTTGTATGACCCAAGGAATCAAGCATAGACTCTGCTAGAGTAATTGGAGTTTGTGAAGGAAGGTTGTATAGACTCTTAAAACAACTAGTTGAAGCATTAGTGCACAATGATATCAATCCATGTGAACTATGGCATAGAAGATATGCTCACCTTCACTATAGAGCTTTGCCAGCTTTAAATCAGATGGTTTTAGGTGTTTCGGAATTGCAGATGGAACATGAAGGAGTATGCCGCTTGGGAAAAATGTGAAGTGTTTTCCAAGTAGTGACAGTAGGTCCAAGTAAATCTTGGATCTGGTTCATCATGATGTGTGTGGTCCAATGCCAATGAAATCTCTAGGAGGATCTCTATACTATGTAGCTTATATTGGTGACTTCTCTCGCAAGACATGGATTTACTTCAAGAAGACCAAGGATGAAGTCTTCAACAAATTTCAAGAATTCAAGGCTGAAGTAGAGAACTTGATAGGACATAAAAACAAGATTTTGAAATTAGATAATGGAGGGGAATACACACTTCCAAGGAATTCATTGCCTTCTGTAAGGAAGCTAGGATTAAGAAGGAGTTGATAGTCCCTTACAATCCACAACAAAATGGAGTTATTGAAAGAAAGAACAGGTCCATTGAAGAATTTGTTAAGGCAATGGTGCATGATCAAGACTTTCCCATATTTTTATGGAGTGAAGCATCCATGACAATAGTATATATTCAAAATAGAAGTCTTCATCGAATCTTGGAAGATAAGACTCCCGAAGAAACATTCATCGGTCAAAAACCAAAGGTTGGACATTTGAGAATCTTTGGTTGTCTGAAAAGGAAGAAACTAGAGCCTTTAGTAAAGAAAGGAATATTTGTTGGATACAATGAGTCATCAAAGGCCTATAGAATTTATGTTCTAGGACAAGGACAAGTTGAAGTCAACAGAGACGTTACCATTGATGAAAATGTCGCCTATTGGAAATCCAAAGAAGCTCCCATGGACTCTGATGATGATGAAGAACATGAAGCTCCAAAGGTAGAGGGTTCAAGTCCTTCCAATTCTACAAAACATCCCGTAGATCATCAAGAAGAGCCAGAAGGGCCTAGTGAACCATTGGATCTAGTTGTTGTTCGTGAAATCAAGAAGAGACCAACTTGGCTTAGATTTACCCCTCTGGAAGCAGAAGGACATGTAGCTCCACGTGGCACCTTCAGGGAGAGCAAGAGACCTAAGAATTACTCTGGGTATGCAACATTGATGACTAATCTCATTGATTTTGAGCCTTCAAACTATGAGGAGGTAGCTAGCCAACAAGTTTGGAAGGATGCTATGATAGAAGAATACCAATCAATTATGAAGAATGATGCATGGGAGATTGTGCCAAGACCTGAAGGAAAGTCAGTGGCGACCTCCAAATGGATATACAAGATTAAGCATGCAGTGGATGGCAGTATTGACAAGTACAAGGCAAGATTTGTGGCTAGAGGATTCTTGCAGAAAGAGGGAGAGGATTATAATGAAAATTTTGCTCCAGTTGCCAAGTACAAGTAACAATACTATTAGATGTATTATTTATGTTGCTTCTTCTATGATTTGGAATTTACATTAGATGGATGAAAAAACTGCTTTCCTCAACGCTGTGATTGAGGAAGAAGTGTACATAGAACAATCTCAAGGTTTTGAGGTTCATGGGAAGGAGTCTCACGTTTGCAGATTGAAGGAAGCCTTGTATGGACTTAAGCAAGGACCTAGAGCCTAGTGTTCTTGAATTGATGTCTACTTGACAAGACTTGGTTTCTCCAAAATTGATGCTGATCCAAACCTATATATCAAGTTTGAGAAAAATGAACCTGTGATTTTATTGTTATATGTTGATGACTTATTTTTGACAAGCGTATAACATCTCATTATTAAGGAGGGAGTTGGCCTCTGAATTTGTTATGAGGGGTTTTGGCTTGATGCATTATTATTTGGGACTAGAAGTATGGTAGAAGCTTGGTGAAATTTTCCTTGGTCAAGGAAAGTTTATTATCAAGATCCTTAAAAAATTTGGAATGATGGACTGTAAATCTATGGCAACTCCCATGGTGAATAATTTGAGGAAGTTGAGAGACTCTGAGTCAAATTTGGTAGATTCATCCATGTACTAGAAGTTGATTGGCTCCTTGATGTATTTGGTTAATACTAGGGTGGACATCTGCTTTGCAGTGAACACTTTGAGCTAGTTCCCGGTGGAACCAAGACATGATCATTGGAATATAGCAAAGCATGTATTGAGATATCTACATGGTACATTTGATTATGGTTTGAGATATGTCTCAAACGGTGATATACAACAATAGGGATATATAGATTCTGATTGGGCAGGGAGTTCAAAAGACAAAACAAGTACATTCAGAGGTTGCTTGAGTTTGGGCTTTGCTATGATTTCTTGTGTGAGCGGGAAGCAAACATCTGTTGCACTTAGCACTGCCGAGGTCGAGTATATTGCAACCAGTTTAATGAGTTGTGAAGCAGTGTGGCTTCAGAAGTTACTCACAGGATTATTTGATTAGGCGCTGGAATTGATTGTGATATATTGTGACAATCAAAGATGTGTGAAGCTTTCAGATTATCCAGTTTTCCATGATAGGTCAAAACACATCGAGATCAAGTACCACTTCATTTGTGATGTGGTGCAAAAGGGAGTAGTAAAGCTCCAGTACATCTCTATTGATGAGTAGATAACTGATATTCTTACAAAGCCTCTGTCTGGAGCAATGTTTGTATGCTTCAAGGGAAAGCTTGGACTTGTTGAGAATGCCTCCCTTAGTGAGAGGGAGTGTTGATGCAATAGCATCTGTCTCATACCTCCGTACCACCATTTTTTTTTCAAATTTTAGACTCCAACAATTGAGCAAAATATATTGTCTAGAGTCATTTTTATTATTATCTCCTTAACCAAATTCTTCCTCTTTGATATAGTGTTAAGTTATGGTATGTTCTATGCTTATAACAATTTACTTCTCTTTCTTATTTAGCAATCACATGTACATAAAGTAAAGTGCAGATAGAACATTAAACGATCGATAGAAAACAAGTCAAGACAAGAGACACAAGATATGGCGGTTAGCCAGGGACAAACCCCACAATGTGTGGGGAAACTCTTTGATCAAATCTTCTTTTATCTTCAATAATTCAGCAGAGAGAAATAGTACAATAAATCTTATCTATATCAACAGTAGCAAACCCTAGATCAGCATCATCAGCATTAGCGGCTTCATCATCAAACTAGGGCAGACGATATCTCACAAACCGATCGTTGGATCGGCTCGATTTCACCACCAAAAGTTGTGGCTTTCAGAAGAGGTTAAGATGAATCTACAACGTAGTTCAGATAAGGAGATCTTCTAGTCCACGCAGGTCAAACTTTACTTCTGCAGTTGCAGCTTCAGTTTCGGCAGTTTCCGGCTTCAAACTATGGCAGTCGTGATCTTGCAAACTGTCTGTCAGATTGACTTGATTCCACCACCAAAAGTTGCGGCTTTCAAAGGAGGTTTAGATGAACCTACAACGTAGTTCAGATGAGGAGATCTTCTAGTCCACGCAGGTCAAACTTTACTTCTGCAGTTGCAGCTTCAGTTTCGGGCCCCGACAGCTTTCGGCTTCAAATGTGTGAGGGAGAGACCCTATTCTGCGCAGTAGAGAAGAGACTCTTTTCTGCACAGTAGAGAGAGAGAGATGTGATGAGATGAGTGAGTGCAAATGAGGAAAAGTCATCCTATATTTATACACAACGTTGGTGTTTGAATAGATGCGACTGTTGGGCTTTTGAGCCTACATGAGTTGTAGGTCGGCTTGATAATAATT